>JARYHS010006964.1:5371141-5388141 GCA_031002005.1 Vandiemenella viatica
TCACTACAGTTTCCTCCCCGATGAAACCATTTCTCACACCCTTCGAAAAATATTCCCGACCAGTAAAGGTTCATTCAAATTTTGAACATCTTGTCCAAACTAACATTATCAAAAGCTTTTTCTAAATCAAAAGACGCCATAAAATTGTTTTTGTTTTTCGTGATCCGCTCTTAATGATAATCTTAAAGACAGAATTGTTCTTCTTGATGCACGGATTTTCCTAAACACTAACTGTTCTTCACTTACTGTCTCTTTTACTACCCTGCTTGTGATGTTTGGCTAATGGTGCGATAATTCTCACTTTTGTGAGCTTGTGCTTTCTTTTGAAGTATGGAGATGATATTTTTTTTTTTATTAAAACCGGTTGTTATTTCTCCTGTTTTGTAACTTTTTGATATCGGTTTGAATAATCTCTTGACTCCTTCTTCTCCTAGGTACGGTACCTATTTAGGAAGTTCTGAGGGAAATCATCATTCAAACTTTCTCATTTGCTTACAGATCATTCATAGCTCTATCTAATTCTGTCCTCAAAACATGATTTCCTAAGTCATCAATGTCGATATCACCTTTCTTTTCCATTACGCTATTGTTCAAGTCCCAAACATACAGTTCTCAATGTATTACTTCCGTCGATTAGCTTTATCTTCTGAGCTTAAAATAGGTTTCCCATCGATATATTTGATGTTTACACCTCTTTGCTTCATTTCTCCAAAATTTTGTTTCATCTTCTTATATGCAACTCCTACTTTACCTATGACCATTTCCTTTACAACTTCTTAACACTTTTTCTGTTGTTTTTTGTATTTCCTCATTATTCGTTTTCTAAATTGCCTGTATTTCCCTCTTCCTGCATCATCCTGAGAATTGTTGTGACTTCTCCTTGGGTTCATCAGCTCCAAAATTTCTTTTGTAATCCAAGGTTTTCGGGCAGATTTTTCCCTAAAGCCTATTTTTTTATGCCAGTTTTAATTATTTTTAACTTTCATTAGTCCTCAGTTGAGCGCCTTTCAGAATTACTTCTTTGACCCACGTCTATCATTCCTGAATTATTTTTTTTTTATTTTTCCCTCATGTTAGATTGTTTCAGTTTATTCACTTCCAGTTTGTTCTGCTTATATTGCTTCTTTATTTTCTTGAATTTCTGACTGCACTTCATAACTATCGGATTACGAAACGTCCATAAGTACATCAGTCCAGTGGGAGGGTGGGGGGAGAAGTTGGGTAGAAGGCTATGTTGGGATACGAGGAGGGCGCGAGGGTTTCTATGCGAAACCACGTATCTTTTCATTAATATTATTTGACACAGTTAAACTAAGGTGCAGAACACACAACAACATATGAATATTTGTCTTCGCCATTTAATTATATCTATAAAGAGAAAACAGTACAAAATTGGCTATTTGACTACTTTTTGAAAATGGTTTTAAATAGTTTGTTCATACACGTTATTTACCGGGTACCGGTACTATTTATTTTTTTACAAAAGTGCTTATTTTACCTAAAATTCGACGATAAAATTTAGAGTATTTGAAAACTCGCCAAAACGCTCGCGGGCCAACGACATTCGTGACGTCACGTGCCAGCAGGCGCTCACTCTATATAAGTAACATTAGGTTTGTTTCTCAATTTGTGTATAAATTGTTGGAAATGTGGTTTATAAATAGTGTGTAGTACATTAATATACAACCAAACAGTAAAAACTCTCCAAATAAACATAATTGATCCTGCATTAGCTGAAATAGGAAAAAAAGTCGCTGCAACTTGCTCATAGAAACCCATTGCAACTACGTGGCATGTCATTTATTGTAAATATAATTTGCACCATAATTTGTTTGAGATAATGTAGTATGGTGTTTAAGGCGAGTAGCAGTAAAGTTAGGGTTCTTAGGTTCTATCCTCACTTTGGAATATGTTTTGTTATTTGTAAGCGTTTTCTTTAGATTCTAGTTGCTGTTGGTAGCGCTGTATATTCTTTTTCTATAATGCACCAAAACATTAATTTTTTCCGAATGTTTCACAAATATTTGGATACCAAGAATATTATAAACAGTTGAGAAATTACCAAAAAAGACTTCAAAACTGAAACTAGAAGTTACTTGCACACCCATAAAAAGTTTTAGGAAAATGAAAATTACTTGTGCATTAAAAGTAAATGCCACTTAAATAGATGCACTTATGTCAGAAAGGCAACATACAGTTGTATCGCCACGTAAAAATTCCAACAAAACGTATTCAAAGCGTTTCGGAATTGTTGCGAGATTAGCGTGAATGTTATTGTTAAAATAAATCCTATTACTCGCCGCCGAGTACTTGGGTTTTGTTGCAATGATGATGTATCTCTGGTATGTTTCAAAATTAAAAGTAGGTGGTTTGTTGTTATAAAATTTTTCTTGTATGAGAGCAATTTATGTTTCAAACGTTTGCTTGACGTTTTATGACTCCTTCTAATAAAAACATCAGTCTGTAAAGCAACAAACGGCAAACAGAAACAAAACAAAAAATGTAATCACTAAAAAAATATTATCCTGATCAAGGTTCGAATATAGGATCTTCAAATTCCTATAGCACCTTTTAACCATGCAGCTACTTTAACATCATGGCATCATTACTTTTCTTCTCGTTAATAGTGAACACTTAAACATCACAGTTTCTACGTTCGGTGCAGTGAACGCGGTCGGTAAATAAATAAACAATAAATTCAGTTTCGTTGAAAAAACATTTATTTATCTATAATTATTTATTCTCAGTTAAGAAATATAGTCCATAACTTCCAGTTATTTAACTGTTGTGGTTACCTTATACTACACTTGTATTTTTGTCGTAAATATCTCCTAAAACAACTAACTTAATTTAAAATTTTATTCATTATGAAGGATTTCTCTTAATCTCTAATTTCCAGTTTAAATATTAATGATTCTCGAATTGAAGTTATTACATTCCCAAGCTCCATAGAATAAAAGTCAGTGGTTGTTTCTATAGCTAGTCCAACAAATAATTTTCGGTATTTTTCCGCTGTAGGCTTCTACAAATTGTTCTTCATTTTATATTCAACAAAAATATCATTAGTAAGAAGAGATACCCAGCAACAAATAGTTGAAAACTTGGATAGCGGGAAACACTCCATACGCGCCTACAGGCAAGTGACGTCACTAAATCGATCTCCAATCATAGAGCGTTTTTTGTCACGAGACAAGTGGCAAGAAAAATTTGATTTTTATTTCGCTTTTTTAATTAAAAAAAAACCATCTTTCTTTTCAAATTTAACAAAAATAGCTTCCTTAAAATGTCGTAAACAGTTTTTGAATATATAATACTTTTCCTTTCAATTAAACCACGTTACTTTATTTTGGCCAGCTGTGAATCCCCCCTTTCCCCCTCCCTGGCGTAGCTTTTTTTCTGGGTGATTTCAGATGAAATTTTGTACTGCTTTTCTCTTGTCAGACTATTTTAAATTACATACGCAGATTCTTAAATACTGTAACTGAAATAAATATTCACATGCTGTTGTGTGTTCTGTAACTCGTTGTAGGTAGTGTTCATAAACTACGTGGCTTGGACTAGGGAGGGAGAGGCAGGGCCGTAGCTAATGGGGGGGGGGAGGCATTGTGGGGCAATGCCCTACCTTAAAATTCCAATGCCCTACCTTAACCATCAACTAAGATAATTTGATAATTAACTGTTTGTTAATAGTATGAAATGATGGGAAAAAATTAAGTTACTACTAATGTAAATATGTGTAAATAATTCCAAATTAACTACAGTTTGTGAATATCATATATATAAATTAATTCTTTATTCTGCTCTCACACACATGGCACCGTCACTACCTTAGGTTACAAGCAGGTGGAGGCAGGGGCGTAGCTACTATGGGGCTAAGGCGGTGCAGTGCACCAGGGCCCCTACGCTCAGGGGGCCCCCAAGCGTAGTTCAGAGGCCTACGAGCCTTCATGGCAATTTGGCTGGCGACCTTTTTTTTTAGCTCTACAGTCGTCTAAGGGGGCCCCTGAGACACAGGAATCCCCTCACTAAGGGCCCTCTCAATGCTCAGAGGGGCCCCCAACCACAGCTCAGGGGGGGCCCTAAGCACAACTCAAGGGCCCCGTCCTCAGCTCAGGGGCCCTTACCAGCAACAAAAAGCAAAAAAAAAGGTCACCCATCTGGCCTAAGGGCCTAAAATAAATTTTTTGCACCGGGGCCCTTGTTGAACTAGCTACGCCACTGGGTGGAGGGTGAAGTGTTTGTCCCTAATGAAGATGATACAATCCTTTACTGTCGGTGTGTCTTGTTGTTGGGTATCAGTTTGCTAGGAGACTGAGTAGTCTTCTATGTCTTTTGTCACATAGACCAGTTGAGTTCACCGCCGGGTTGTTGCATTGCCTAACATTTTTGTAAAATATTTCCGCCAGCTGACGGAATATGTCCTTCAATTTAGGTATACCGGCGTCCTCATGGAGTGCTTCCGTGGGGAATTGGCACGGGAGATGGAGGGCTCTCTTTATTTTGAATGATCTGAAGCTTTCTGGTTCTCTCGTCACTAGCGTATGCCCACACAGGACATGCATATTCCATAATAGGGCGTACGTGCGAGGTGTATATCTTGACTCCTGTGGAAGGGGCTAGTTTGCTGTCCTTATTTAGTATTGAGTAGAGGCTGTAGAGCCGGACTTCGTTGATGTGGCTACACCAGTTCAGTCTCTTATCTAGAGTCATCCCCAGCTAGCGTGCTGTGGTGGAGCATGGGATTTCTCTACCATACAGGCGAAGTAATGGGTCTGGATGAGTTGGTTGACGGGCCCCAAATCGCTTGGTTAATATAATGGCTTGGATCTTGGTGGGATTTATATCTATACGCCACCTCCTATCCCAGGCAATGGTTACCTGCAGAACTTCCTATAGTCACCAGGTGGCTAGTGCTCTACTGTGACTGGTGGCCAAATACGCAGTGTCGTTAGTGTAGGTGGCAGTCAGAATACCATTGCTGGTCGGTACATCAGCGGTGTACAGGGAGTATAGCACTGGCCCAAGCACGGAGCCCTGGGAACTCCTGCCTAGATGTTCCTGGTGGAGGAGTAAGCCTTGTCAACCTTGATGCTGAAGGTCTGGTCAGTGAGGTAGGATTTTAGAAGCTTCACGTATGGCCCCAGGATACCCTGATCGTAGAGCTTGAGCAGGAGCCCCGGGTGCCACATGGAATCGAAGGCAACCGAGATGTCAAGAATTACCGTAGCGCTGTAGTTCTTGAAGTTGAAAGCGTGGGTCACCGCTTCAGCTACCCGCATCAACAGCCGTGTGGTGGAATGACAACTTCGAAATTATAGCTGAAGAATTGGTATAACATTAGGGTCATCGATGAAGGCAGATAGACGTTTTAGTAGCAGCCGTTCGAAAACTTTGCTAATGTCTGGGAGCAAACTTATAGGCCTTTAATTCTGAGGTAGGTGTTTGTCTTCCCAGTTTTTTGGATTTCCACTATTTTAGCTTGTTTCTACAGTTGAGGGTAAAGCTGTCAAGATAGCATTAAAGATAGCTGCGAGGTGGACAGAGGCCTCCGGTGGTATGTGGCTGAGGAGAGTGTTGCTGATCTCATCGCGCCCAGGTGCTTTGTGCGGGTGCTGTTTCGAAAGGTACCTCCTCCGGGGTGATGTACTCTATTTGATGATCGTCTTCAGCTTCGAGGTAGACTCTGAGGCGCTGGTGGACTGCTGTAAGGTGGGTTCTGTCCACATTTGTTTGCGAGGGCTGGAAGTTCTTCACAAAGACATCAGCAAGTGCTTTGATCTTTTCCTATCGAGTGATGGCTAGTCCTCTTTCGCCGTGCAGTGGGGGGAGTCGCTGCCTTCACCTGGTGAGTTCTTGTTTGTAGACTTTGTAGACATAGAGACAAATCCTCTGGGTGGAGCATGGGGACTCTTGAGTCCCACTCTTCGTCCGATGCTTATCAGGGAAGCTTTATCTCTAGGGATTGCAATCCAGCAAAGCGGGGTCCCGCAATCCCGCGGGATCCCGCATCATTAGACATTCTGGCGGATCCCGCACAAAATTAAGCGGATCCGTAATCCGCAAAATCCGGCGGAAACGCGTGTCAGACTGCGTGACTCGCTGATCCACTCGGTCTCTATCGGAAGTATTGCACTGTCTGTCTGTACCCTTGCAGTTAGCATTTGACTCATGTGAACAAGCGTTTTTTTTTTTTTTTTTTTTTTTTTTTTTTTTTTTTTTTTTTTTTTTTTTTTTTTGTCAACCTTCGTCATTCGTAAGTAAATAAATACACTTCATCAAAACTTACGTTTGTTTCGAGTACACATTTCTGTAATTTGAGTTATGGTGCGTATTTAGTACGATTTTCTAACTATATAATTATTTTTTAAGTGTAGCACACGTTATCTGAACTACACGGTTACAGCTTTTTATTCACGGTTTCATTATTCCCATTTTCTGTATTTGCAGATAAAGTAATTGTGACAATTTCCTAATTTGCGGCTGAAAATTTGATTATTCGTTGATATGAAAACTAATGTTATCGTAGTTTTAACGATCGCATACCTATTTATTTAACAGCTATCAAATGGAAATTGTATATCCTTTGACTTATTGTTGTTTTGGCCGCTGCCTCAATGCGTTTCTTTGACGAAAGCCACCTGCTTACATGTTCCGCTCAGGCTTTCGATTAATTCCTCATCTCCTTGTTATTATTTCGACTAAAGGTAAAAAAAAAGTTATAATGTAATTTTCACGGGTGTATCGACGAATTGTGTTGTAAGAACACCATACTTCGACAGCTGCCTCCGCCGTCTTCCTCACGTGTGTAATTTCGTGTGTTTGCAATGAAATCCGGAGATACAACCTATGAGGACTTCACTGCAATCATTCGCCGAGAAAGTCTCCTTTCTTAATAAAAAATAATAATTTCCACTCTAAAAACGTCGTTACGCCACATACGTAAATCTTAAATACTTGACAGTTTACGTGTTGGTGAGTAGTTTCTTTTAATAACATTGAATCAACTGTAATATCAATCAAGGAATAAGGAGATATAATAATGATTCATGCAAAAAAAAGGCCAAGTCTCGTGCTTGTGCAGTGACAAAAAATTATGAGATCTTGTTCTGAGCAAAGTGTACACTTTACAGAGTATGTTCACTTCACTTTGTGAAATGGAATGCTTTTCTCGATGTTATGGAACGTTTATTTAGATTTAAAGAAAAAATAAATAAACTCTGGTAACTTGGCCATTAAGTTAACCATATTTTTAAACTTATGTGATGTATTGTAAGGCACATAATATGACCTAAGACTCAATAATTTCCATTGTTATTATTTATTTAAAAATTGGTTTAGATTATAAAACAAAAATGTAAAACCTCGAAATACACTTAAGACACGCTAAAAAGTTTTAATGTCATTTTACCAATCAAAATATTGTTAACTGTTAATTTTTATCATTTAACATTAAAAATTATTTATTAATTTAATTATTATTTAATTTATTAACGTTTTAAGTAACTATGTTTTAAATATATGCGTTAAAAAACTGTTTGTACCAATCCCGCACGGATCCCGCGGGATTGGCGCAAATCCCGCGCGGATCCCGCGGGATTGAAAACACTGCGGGATTGCAATCCCTATTTATCTCCCTTTGCAAGCGACTTACTAGTCTTCTGGTCTCCGGGTTTTCGTAAGCTTCCTGTCTTTAGCAAGCCGGTTTTTGTGGAGGATTTCCTCCAGGAGGTGAGTGTGGGGGAAGCTGCAGAGTGGGAGATGGTCTGGGTATCTTGACTGGAGTAAAGCTGCAGTTTCATCTTTGACTGCTGCTTCAAAAGACTGGAGGTCAACGTCAATGTTGTTAATTTCGGGTGGATCAGCTAGCTTAGTCTGTAGGAGCACCTGGTAGCACCTCCAGTTTTTATTATGGTAGTTGAAAGACAGGGCTTCATAAATTTTCCAGGGTCCGACCTCGACCTCTACCATAACCGACAGTGATCTGAGGAGAGTCGGTTTATGATTGAGCTGGCGATGTAACCCTGGATGCCCTTGGTGATAACTATGTCTAGTACATCTGGTCTATTGCCGTTGCTCGGGTAGTGTGTTGGCTCTTCTGGTGCCCATATGCACATGTTGTAACTGTTTGTGAGACGTCTCAATGTTATACCCGCTGTGTTGTTGTACCTACTATTCCAGTCGGAATGTTTAACATTAAGGTCACTGCTGATCAGAACTTTTCCGCTAACATCTGCCAGAGCGGTAAAGTCAGCTTCTTTGAATTGCCTTCGAGGAGGCCAGTAGAATGAGATAATTGTTAACTTCCCATTAGCAGTAGCCACTTCGACTCCGACAGCTTCCATCTGCTGAAGAGGTGGTAGCGCTATTTCATGATGTGGAATGCTGTTCTTAAAGAAAACTGTGACTACACCTCCAGCGGTGGGTCTGTCACGGCATAACAACTGTAATTGGCTACTGCAGCTTGCATGAAGGGTTTCAAAAAGGTCTCTGACACCAGATACAAGTCAATATCTTGGTCTCGAAGAAACCGCCTAAACTCTAGCAGTTGGATGATCATCTTATTAACATTCCGAGCACAGAATGATAGGGAATGTAATAGTGGCTGTCTATCCATTGTGGTTGCAGTGTGGACACTTTGCGACAGCCAGAGCATTGATAACGGCACTGGTCATTTTCTCCAGTTGCTCGGTAAGGCGGCATATCATCTTTAGGGCAGACTCCAGCTTGTTTGTTAGGCTGTCTAGTTTTTCTTGTGCTTCACGATCTGCTTCGTCTGTGACTCATTGCTGATGGGAGGTGACGCGGTGACCGGTCGGTGGGTCCACTGGTGGGATTCGTTGCTCAGGAGGCGATCTGGCAAATGGACCTCCAGGGCTCCCTGTAGAGGCGACACGATCTTTGTTGGAACTGAAGCCGTCTTATTTCGCCGACGGATATTTTTTGCACAGCTGCGTTCTTGGATCCAGACTTTCTCTTCCGTCTGCGGTGCGAATGGGATGTGTATATCTTCACCTTGCCATTGGGGGCATGATCTTGCCCTGTTACGAGTAAGTTTTCCTGGTGCCCTGGAGATGGATTATTATTTGTTGTTGGTGTACAGTCTGATGGCTTTTCCTGTTCAGTTAATAGTCCTGGTTCTCTTGAAGGCCGGGCAGCCCTTATAACTGGTCGCGTGTCCACCTCCACAGTTGGATCACTCGGCGGAGTGTCATACCTTCTGTGAAGTGCATTTGGTAGAATCATGTTGGCCTGCACACTTGACGCAGACTGAACACATTTTACAATTCTTGGACACGCGACCGAAACGCTGGCTGTTGTAACATTGTGCAGGTCTGGGCATTGACCGAAGTTTCTCAACCTTCTCTTTGAGGTGGCAGATTCTCTCCACCCGAAAGATTGCTCCATATTCCTGGCAGTCCGCAAGGATCACCAATAGTAGGGGCATTAATATGTTGCTGCCAGGATGGCGAAGTTGGGCCACCGTTTGTACAGTAAAGCCCATCTCTGACAGTTCTTCTTTCACTTCTTCAGTGGGAAATGTTTTTGGGATGCCACTGAAGACTACTTTGAGTAGTGGAACAGCTCCAATAGGAAAGGTGTAATATGGGATGTTACTGTGCTTCAGCGTCCCTGTAGCGGCTGTGGTGAAGCTGAACTTGATCTCATCACCATCGGCAGTTTTGGCATCGAAGGGACTCTTCACTACAGCTTCAACCATATCGTGGAGCGTCTTATTGTTGTGCTTAAATTGCACCACAATAGGTGGGATGTGTGCAGATCTCTGTATTGATGGCGCTGGTTCATTTTCGGACTGCTGAGGTTTAAACTGGTTTCTAGTTTCTACGGTATTGGAGTCTAGCACTGGTGGAGGTTTAAAAGTGTGCCTAAGAAACATGAAGTCCTCCATATTGGCTCGCTGATGGGGTTGGTGGGTGGTGGGTAAATCCTCTTTGTCTCTCACAACAGTTGAGCTTTCAGAACTACTTGGTTTCCACACAGGTGGTTTGGCTGTCTCTTGCACCGACACCCCTTTCCTCTTCTTCTGTTTGATGGCAAGATTTCTCACTAGCTGTTTGATGAAGACTCTGGTGGTGGCGGTCGGGCCGTGTGCAGTACGGCTTCATGCTGGCAGTTCACTTCTTGGGTGTTTTGAAGTCTCTGCAGCAAGAGGCAAGGTGCGCCTCTTAGCTGTGCGTGGTTCGTCATATCATTGTGAAGGCTGGGGTGTCAGCATGTTACTTCTCAGGGATGTGTCTATCCCCATGTCCAGGATCTGGCAGGTCGATTCCGCCTCTGTGTCTTCTGGTGAAGGCGAGCACGGAGAGTCGTTGTAGGTGACGTTCGCCGGAGCGCGGAAGTGCCTCTCGATTCAGACATCTTCTGAGAAAGGTGCAGCCTAAAGGGAGCGTTGCTCTGGTCCCTTTTTGTCACCGTTAGGTTTACAAGGACCAGAGATAACCGTAACACTCGCGCCAGGGGGTTCCAGTCCCCCGGGAGTTGGCCGTGTGGCGGTAAGTCCCTGTCAACCTCAGGAAGGGAGGACCAAGCCAAACAACAAAGAAGAAGAGGCAGGCTAAGTACCTCACTCTATTTTTCGCTGAATGTATCATACTCACAGATGGCATTTGAATTATATATTGTCTATGGTGTTCGTCAGTGTTGTGTAGTTACAATGTTTGAGTCGGTTTGAGACACAACTGTTTTTTTTTATTGTTCTGAACTGAAGACGGATTAATTTTGCAATGGATAATATGGGCTATCTTTAGCAAAAAAAAAAAAAAAAAAAAAAAAAAAAAAAAAAAAAAAAAAAAACGAAGATTTTAAGAGGGAATTGACCACGAAAGACCTCATTCCACAGATGGAAGCATAAAATACAATTGCCACTCCTATTCCTATGGAAACTGGTTTGGGTGAAACGTAATGTTAGTATTCCTTCTGATATTGCACAAATCTGAGAACCGATAAAGCAAGTTATTTTAGATGTATATCTAAAAGAAAATAACAGAACCTTTGCAGCGGACTGGTTTAAGTGATATAAGTAGTTGCAGGATTCAGTCGAGAAAGATGCTGCTTTTTTGCTATTCTTGCCAGCAATTTTTACCTCATGGAAGCAAACAGACTTTGTACACTTCCACAGTATTCAGAAACTGGAAAACTGCTTTTCCAAAACACGAAAAATACATTTGCAACACACGAGCCATGGTGATGTGGCAGGACAAATTACATGGATTATCTACTTATACAAGTAGCAGGGTTGAAACATTGATATGTAGAAAAGCATTACAAGAAAATAGGTCTTGTGCGAAGTCTACTATTGAAGTAATAAAATTTCTAGTAGTCAATGAATTGGGTTGGAAATCATATTTTGTAGGAAAAAAAAAAAAAAAAAAAAAACAAGCACTATTTTGGAATTTGTTTGAATATACCTGCATGAAACATCTAAATTTGAAGGAGACTCCCAGTTGTATACCAGAAAATGCAACAAATCGTACACCTGAAATTCATATTCAAATAATTCAAGCAGTGCGAAGTTCCATTGTTAAAGATATTGAGGAATATGACGTGAACTGGTTTACTGTAATGGATGGGACAAGAATTAATACGTTATATTACGGATAGATACATCAATGAGTCGTTGCAGACAGTTACAACTACTGAAAAGCTTGAAGCAGCCACTTTCACGGAATTAACATCAAATGTTATTTGAATTCTTTCACCATGGCAAAATAGCTGCCTTGTATGGTGGAAAATGTATTGCCTGGCTCCTCGAACTGCATTGGTCAAGACACTTGGTGGTTAAAAAAGTTGTAGTAACTGATACTTATTCATTGATTTTTATGACTTTAGATGAAATTAAAAATGACAGATTTAACGGTGACGATGTCGCTAAGAGTGTCGGTATTATAAGTCATACTCAATTTGAAATTCCGAATGGCCATGGTTGTGGGGGAAAAAAAAAAATCGTCTTATTCTTGCCTCAGCCTCCAGACGCAGCTTTACAAGCCCAAAGTGCAGGAATGAAAGATGCCATAACAATCGTAAAGTGCATTCAAAATGGAAAAAAAACCAAAACAAAACAAAAAAACAGATCAGATGAAATGTATCATCAACTTTTGGAAGAAGCTAAGTCTACGACAAGCGGCAATTCTGAAAATAGGACCCAGATCTAGAAGGGGCTCAAGAGGCAAGTCATAAAATCAAATGGTATGGATGTTTAGTAGATGATGGCCCTTCCTGTTCCTCCGCGAGACAAGGTATAGACGACCAGGATGCTCAGCCATTTAAATCTGATTATTTTGAATCACTGGACATATTAATTGCTGAGTTACAAAGAAGATTTTTGGATAACGAGTATCTACTAAACTCATTAGCGAGTCTCAATAAGTTGGATGTAGATAAAATGGTACCGTTGAAAAATTTAGGTAATTGATGAGGAAATGAAAGAAAACTATGTAGCTGCTTGTAAAATATTAGTGTTATTTATTTATATCCAATTCACAATTAATAGTTTGAATATATTTTTATGCCGCATTGTGCTAAAACGTTTGGTCCATGTTAATTGTTAAACACCTTACCCCAAAATCAATCGACGCTGCTTGTGACAAAAGAACTGGCTAATTTCTCACACAGAAAATCTCATTGGCAACTCAATTTGGAATTCAACCAGCGTTCTTGATACCTTGCCACAGGGACACTATCTTTTTATGATTTTTAGTTTTTTAAGTAGTTTGTATATAGTAGGCAGATATTTAAGTTATTTTATTCTTTTCTTTTTTAATGTAACCTATAAGTTTCTATGTAGTAAATAAATTTGATTTTTCGGTTTCAACTGATTTTTCAGGTCTAACAGCTAGAGTCGTTCAAATATACATATGCATTTTTTGCATCTGTGGCGACCATAGGATGTAGTATTACTGCCTGCGAATCTACCTTTTCAACTTTGCCTGCAATCGACAGGCCTCAGAGCAGAGCCTCAGAGGCTGTCAATAGGTCATGAAAGAATGGCAGATATGGTATTTCTGGCCTTTGAAAAGAAAAAAAAAATCAATTGATCTGAATGAGATACTTTGCATTTTTAACTATATGGCCAATCAAAGAATTCAGCTGTTTTATGGAAGGGATTTTTATTATTACATTGAATATAATATGTTTGTGGAAATAACATAAACTTGAATAAACGAATGTTTTGCTATTATCTATTACCCCTCCCGACAAGTAAGTACTACCTCACTCACTCACAATCACAAGTACGACAAAAATTTATTCATCAGATAATGTGAAGTAAAGTTTTAACTTCCGCCCTACCTGTAACCGTCACTGCCCTACCTTAAATTCAACTCTAGCTACGGCCCAGTACATGACACGTTGCAGCTCAAAGATTGTCATCCTATGCAACAGTCGATATTTCTGCAGCGTGTATATCGGCCACGGCAGAGGAGGAGAGCACGGCAAGTAGAAACTCTGTCATCAGGGCGCACCACTATATGTTTTTACTAGGCGTAAATATCACTATTCTGAAATTTTGTTATAAAGACATCTTCTACTGTGAAATGTTGTATCAACTGCACTTAGTAGCTTTGTTCAGAGTATATTTTAATGATGTGATACTAGATTCAAGATGGTTGTTGTTACAGCACATCACAAGTTGGTAGAATCACCCACCAGCTTGATCGCTGGCAATAGTACCGCAATAGCAGTTTGTGCTATAATGCAGACAATAAATCATTTTTAATTATAAATCATTAGCTACAATTTCGGTTCTTTGAACTGCTCGATCCTATCTCAAGACTTCGCTTCCTATCTTTTAATACCTCCTTTACTCAGCGAGTCACTGACGCTAATTATTTCTATCTAATTTAGCAGATATTGGCATCTGCTTGCGCTTTAAAATACACTCAAGTGCTCAGGAACGCACGCAATTGTCTCAAAATATATAAATTATTTACGTCTTTTATAGACAAGGGAAAACATGGAAAGCAGTAAGTGGATGCAGTAAAATTTAAGAAGTTAAATTAGTCAGCAATACAGAATTTATAATTTCTACTTTTTCCTTAACATTAAATTGCAGTTTAATTAAGGCACTCAGATGTGGCATTTGCCCGATGTTAGACTGCGTAGGAACGCGGGGGCAGTCATACCCGCCGTCAAAGCACAAATTGATAGCGTCTTACCATCGTAAGGGTGTATCGCTGTATTATGCACCAAGAACATTTTAATTCTGCACTGTCTGATATGACCATCGACTACGAGTAATGCGGCGACCTGCCGGGAGGTCTTATCTTTCCAATGCTATTGAAGAGGCGCAGAGGAGTTACTCCGGGCTTCACGGTTAAAGAAGTCATCGAGTATGACTTCATGTTATGTTTGACAGTGATTGAGGGAACCCTGACGGTAAAACGGTACGACACGGACAGGCTCCATCATTTTTCCATAGGACAATGCTCGTCCCCACACGGCACCCGTCACTACGTATACTTTCTGTGTGATGCTGAGGAACTCGCGCTCCCAGTAGGTCCTAAGATCTTTAAGTGATAGCATATGTGTGGCAGCAGCTCTGAAGTCAACTCCATCCCAGTGCCAGTATCCAGGATGTAAAGGACCAGTTACAACAGTTATGAGCTAACTGCCCTCAGAGAGGATACAACGACTTTATTGCACCCTCCTACACCAAATCAGTGCATAGATCAAAGCTAGGGTTGCAATGACATACTGATGGTTGGGCTCATATCGCCAATTACTCTGTAAATTTAACTCGATCTTGTAATCACTTAAACACCACATACCTTCTCAACCCATGAAGATTCATTTCGTTTCCTCCTCCCGTACTGTATGCTTCAGTTTTTAAAATACAGTGTAACTACAGCATGTCAGGTTATTCAAACAAGATTGTTTTGTATAAAGCATGAGAGGTTGCAGTTAAAATTGGTGATTTGAGTGATATGTACATCAATACTTTGCGATGTTTGGCAACAGCAGATAATCTTCCTTACCACCACTAAATATTGTTTCAAACCATGAAAGCGACACATTGAGATATGCAGGTAATTTAAAATTTTTATATATCAACAGTTTCAGTTAAGTAAGGTTATTTTTATCATAGCTGAAGATGTATGACTTAGTACCGATTTTTTAAAATATTTTTTAATTCACTGTTGTTCAGACAATTTTTCAGTTATTAAGATAGTGTCACATTTGGCAATATTGAGTTAAATAGTGTTGTAGCTGTTGGCTATTGATGTGTTATCAATGTGAGCTATGACATTCACTGAATTGACTGAGAGGACCAAATTAATCTTGATAATCATTGTAATTTCTAGTTGTTTAAACTTTTCTAATGAAGTTGTGCAGCACACATACGGCTTTCATGATGTCAAGTTTTAGTATTGAGAAAAATATGGAACTTCTCCACACGTGAGTGGTTCTTTATCAAAAGGAGTGGTATTTTAGCAGAGACATCGTCACTCTATCTGATGACGACGCTGTCACCTGTTGAACAATCTGAAATTGAATTCCTTCTGAATCAGACAAAAGGTGGAATGAAAAACAGCCTGCAGTCACAATAATACAATTTTTTTGTATTACACAATGCAATTCGGATCCTGTGGATCCATCTTCAGGTGTCTATGGTGTTTACACTGGTTTTAAATTTTCCTTAAGCGAGATTCGTGCCTAAGTAAAATTTGTTCCTGTGCTGAAAAAAGATTTCAAGTAAGAGTCTTGAACACGTTTCATCATGAGAGAAAGGAGTAAATTCGAAAACAATGTGGCAAACTTACCAGAATTGACGAGATGCTGAATAATCAGTTTCATGTACATTGAGGAGCGCTATACTAGACACGATGTCGTCATTGCTCTACAATGTACGAGGCGCGTCCAGAAAGTAAGTTCCGTTTCAATTTATCTCCGCTGCAGCGCTGCGATTGCAGTTCCGCACATGCGCTGTAGACGATGTGTATCAAGGGGAAGAACGTGCACCATTTGGAGATCGCTGTCAGTTATGTACGCTTTGTTGTGCTTGTTTGAAATGTCGGCGTTGATTGAAAATCCCGCCGCCTGTGAAATCAGGTATGTGATTCGGTTTCTGAATGCGAGGAAATTGAAACCAAGTGAAATTTATCGGCAAATTTGCGATGTTTACGGACCCAATGCGATGAGTGATTCGATGGTGAGAAGATAGGTCCGACAGTTCAATGGCGGGCGTAGTGATGTGCACGATGAAGAACGAAGTGGGCGTCCACCTTTGGTTACAGAAGAACTGGTTCACGCGATTGATGACAAGATCCAGGTAAACCGTAGGTTTACAATTAGTGCTCTCGCTATGGACTTCCCCCAAATTTCACGATCACTGATGCATGAAATTGTTACCAAACAACTGAAATTCCGTAAACTTTGCTCACGTTGGGTACCAAAGATTCTCACTGAGCAACACAAAACACAACGGATGGGTAGTGCACTTAAGTTTTTGACCCGTTATGCTGAAAGCGGTGAAGAATTTCTGAGACGGATAGTCACAGGAGATGAAACGTGGGTTTCTTACGACACCCCTGAGAGTAAGCGGCAATCAATGGAATGGAGGCACACTTCATCCCCACCAAAGGTTAAGCCGAAGCAAATCATGACACCTCGGAAAATGATGTGCACAGTGTTCTGGGACTGGAAAGGCATCCTACTCATTGACTTCTTACCGCGTGGTCAAACAATCAAAGCAGATGCTTATTGCGAGACACTTCGGAAATTGCGCCGTGCAATTCAGAATAAGCGCCGGGGACTGCTGTCAAAAGGTGTTGTTTTGCTTCACGACAACGCACGACCACACACTGCAAACGTGATGAAAAACCTCGTACAGGGATTTGGCTGGGACTTGTTTCACCATCCTCCGTACAGCCCTGACCTCGCTCCTAGCGACTTTCATTTGTTCTTACATCTCAAGTCTTTCCTTGGCGGTCATCACCAATGACGACGAGCTAAAAGAAACTGTTTCCAATTGGTTGAAGACACCG
>JARYHS010006964.1:5389141-5404519 GCA_031002005.1 Vandiemenella viatica
CTTGTGTGATGATGGAGGTGTTACCTGCTTTGATGAATTTTTCAAGTGATTCTTACTTATCTATATTCCTTCACGTTTCAGTTTTAAATAGTAAATAACAAAAGCACCTTTATTGCATCTAAAATTTTCTGAGAATTTCTTTGTGAAAATCGGGTTGCATCTTAGATCCTCATTTCTTTAGTCTCTTAACAGTAGTCATCTCAAGCTTCTTTACAACGATGCCAACGATTTTCCATTTTTGAAATCGCTCCTGAAATTCCGCTGGCTATTTGGTATTTCCCGTCAGATCTCTTCCAAAGAGCCATGTCCTGTGTTCCATTAGTGCATCTGCAACCCGTTTTGGTTACAGTAGTTGGAAGATAGTTGGGTTGTGTATTCTTCCTGCTCTCCCAACTCTCCTGCAAGTTTTGATCAGCTAAAAAGCTTGAGTGTGCTCCAGAATGAAAAGTCATGTTTTTCATACTGTTGTTGAATCCTGTTTCTTGAGTAATCTTCAAATATGATGGAAATTTTGAGTTCATCTTTTCATTGACCTTTTTTTCTATTGGAAGAACTTGAAAAACAGGTTGAAAGGATTCTTTTTAAGATATCCATTGAACTTTTCAACAGCCATCTGAGATACTACCTTCAAAAAAAGAAAAAAAAGTTGGAGATGTATCTCAGTGGATAAAATACTAGTGATTACTTTGAGGTAGGATGTTTTTGTAATTATTAGAATCTGCAAAAGCATTACAATTTAAGTATAAAATATTTTATGTGTAGCAGAAATATGTTGGAAAATTAATGAAGAAAGAAGAAAAATCATTTAGATATACTCAATATGAAACAAAACTTAAGGATTTATTTTGTGAGATATTCGAATAAAATCAGACAAACAATAATAAGTAAATATTTTTTTCCATGATGGGTTGATGCCAATCAGATAACGCAGGCTGGTAATGATAAATATTCAAAGGAACTTAATTTTATCCATAATTCACTGTATTGACATAACTGTACTAATCAGACAAAATGTAGAATCAAATACAGCCTTCAGTCATTAGAATACAAATTTTATTGTAATATACATTGCATTTCGGATTCTGTGGATTCATCTTCTGATTTCTACAGTATTTACATTGGCTTTAAATTTTCCTTAAGCTAGATTCGTGCCTAGTAAAGTTTTTTCTGTGCTGAAAAACGATTTCAAGTAAGTCGTTTCATCATGAGAGTAAAGAGTAAATATGAAAATATTGTGGCAAAATTATCAGAATTGACGAGATGGTAATAATCAGTTTCATATACGAGGCGCGCCAGAAAGTAAGTTCCGTTTGGTAATAAAATGAAATTGTACACAGATACAGAAGAAATTTTTATTGCACAAAATTCTACAACTCTTAAACTACTTTTCCACATAACTACCGAAATTTTGCAGGCATTTGTCATAGCGTGGCACCAGGTTTTGTATACCTTCTTCATAGAAATCTGCCGCCGGTGTCTTCAACCAATTGGAAACAGTTTCTTTTAGCTCGTCGTCATTGGTGATGACAGCCAAGGAAAGACTTGAGATGTAAGGTCAGATGAAAGTCCTAGGAGCGAGGTCAGGGCTGTACGGAGGATGGTGACACAAGTCCCAGCCAAATCCCTGTACGAGGTTTTTCATCACGTTTGCAGTGTGTGGTCGTGCGTTGTCGTGAAGCAAAACAACACCTTTTGACAGCAGTCCCCGGCGCTTATTCTGAATTGCACGGCGCAATTTCCGAAGTGTCTCGCAATAAGCATCTGCTTTGATTGTTTGACCACGCGGTAAGAAGTCAATGAGTAGGATGCCTTTCCAGTCCCAGAACACTGTGCACATCATTTTCCGAGGTGTCATGATTTGCTTCGGCTTAACCTTTGGTGGGGATGAAGTGTGCCTCCATTCCATTGATTCCGCTTACTCTCAGGGGTGTCGTAAGAAACCCACGTTTCATCTCCTGTGACTATCCGTCTCAGAAATTCTTCACCGCTTTCAGCATAACGGGTCAAAAACTTAAGTGCACTACCCATCCGTTGTGTTTTGTGTTGCTCAGTGAGAATCTTTGGTACCCAACGTGAGCAAAGTTTACGGAATTTCAGTTGTTTGGTAACAATTTCATGCATCAGTGATCGTGAAATTTGGGGGAAGTCCATAGCGAGAGCACTAATTGTAAACCTACGGTTTCCTGGATCTTGTCATCAATCGCGTGAACCAGTTCTTCTGTACCAAAGGTGGACGCCCACTTCGTTCTTCATCGTGCACATCACTACGCCCGCCATTGAACTGTCCGACCTATCTTCTCACCATCGAATCACTCATCGCATTTGGTCCGTAAACATCGCAAATTTGACGATAAATTTCACTTGGTTTCAATTCCCTCGCATTCAGAAACCCAATCACATACCTGATTTCACAGGCGGCGGGATTTTCAATCAACGCCGACATTTCAACAAGCACAACAAAGCGTACAAAACTGACAGCGATCTCCAAATGGCGCACGTTTCTTCCCTTGATACACATCGTCTACAGCGCATGTGCGGAACTGCAATCGCAGCGCTGCAGCGGAGATAAATTGAAACGGAACTTACTTTCTGGACGCGCCTCGTACATTGTAAGAGCAATGACGACATCGTGTCTAGTATAGCGCTCCTCAATGTACATGAACTGATTATTCGCTTCTCGTCAATTCTGGTAAGTTTGCCACATTGTTTTCGAATTTACTCCTTTCTCTCATGATGAAACGTGTTCAAGACTCTTACTTGAAATCTTTTTTCAGCACAGGAACGAAGTTTACTAGACACGAATCTCGCTTAAGGAAAATTTAAAACCAGTGTAAACACCATAGACACCTGAAGATGGATCCACAGGATCCGAATTGCATTGTGTAATACAAAAAATTATATTATTGTGACTGCAGGCTCTTTTTCATTCCACCTTTTGTCTGATTCAGAAGGAATTCAATTTCAGATAGTTCAACAGGTGACAGCGTCGTCATCAGATAGAGTGACGATGTCTCTGCTGAAATACCACTCCTTTTGATAAAGAACCACTCACGTGTGGAGAAGTTTCATATTTTTCTCAATACTAAAACTCGACATCATGAGAGTTGTATGTGTGTGGCACAACTTCATTAGAAAAGAAAAGGTAAAACAACTAGAAATTACAATGATTATCAAGATTAATTTGGTCCACTCAGTCAATTCAGTGAATGACATAGCTCACATTGATAACACATCAATAGATAAAAGCTACAAAAGCTTTAACTCAATATTGCCAAATGTGGCACTATCTTAATAACTGAAAAATTGTCTGAACAACAGTGAATTAAAAAAATATTTTAAAAAATCGGTACTAAGTCATATATCTTCAGCTATGATAAAAATAATCTTACTTAACTGAAACTGTTGATATATATAAATTATTAAATTACCTGCATATCTCAATGTGTCGCTTTCATGGTTTGAAACAATATTTAATGGTGGTAAGGAAGATTATCTGCTGTTGCCAAAAATCGCAAAGTATTGTTCTTTGCACACAATGTGTTGTGATGTACATATCACTCAAATCACCAATTTTAACTGCAACCTGTCATGCTTTATACAAAACAATCTTGTTTGAATAACGTGACATGCTGTAGTTACACTGTATTTTAAAAACTGAAGCATACAGTACGGGAGGAGGAAACGAAATGAATCTTCATGGGTTGAGAAGGTGTGTGGTGTTTCAGTGATTACAAGATCGAGTTAAATTTACAGAGTAATTGGCGATATGAGCCCAACCATCAGTATGTCATTGCACCCCTAGCTTTGATCTATGCACTGATTTGGTGTAGGAGGGTGTAATACTCTCTGAGGGCAGCTAGCCCATAACTGTTGTAACTGGTCCTTTACATCCTGGATACTGGCACTGGGATGGAGTTGACTTCAGAGCTGCTGCCTCACATATGCTATCACTTAAAGATCTTAGGACCTACTGGGAGCGCGAGTTCCTCAGCATCACACAGAAAGTACGTAGTGACGGGTGCCGTGTGTAGACGAGCATTGTCCTGTGGGAAAATGATGGAGCCTGTCGGTGTCGTACCGTTTTACCGTCAGGGTTCCCTCAATCACTGTCAAACATAACATGAAGTCAGACCCGATGACTCCCTAAACCGTGAAGCCTGGAGTAACTCCTCTGCGCCTCTTCAAAGCATTGGAATGATAAGACCTCCCGGCAGGTCGCCGCATTACTCGTAGTCGATGGTCCTATCAGACAGTGCAGAATTAAAATGTTCTTGGTACATAATACAGCGATACACCTTACGATGGTAAGACGCTATCAATTTGTGCTTTGACGGCGGGTATGACTGTCCCCGCGTTCCTACACAGTCTAACATTCGGGCAAATGCCACATCTGAGTGCCTTAATTAAACTGCAATTTAATGTTAAGGAAAAAGTAGAAATTATAAATTCTGTATTTGCTGACTAATTTAACTTCATAAATTTTACTGCATCCACTTACTGCTTTCCATGTTTTCCCTTGTCTATAAAAGACGTAAATAATTTATATATTTTGAGACAATTGCGTGCGTTCCTGACCTCTTGAGTGTATTTTAAAGCGCAAGCAGATGCCAATATCTGCTAAATTAGATAGAAATGATTGGCGTCAGTGACTCGCTGAGTAAAGGAGGTATTAAAAGATAGGAAGCGAAGTCTTGAGATAGGATCGAGCAGTTCAAAGAACCCAAATTGTAGCTAATGATTTATAATTAAAAATTATTTATTGTATGCATTATAGCACAGACTGCTATTGCGGTACTATTGCCAGCGATCAAGCTGGTGGGTGATTCTACCAACTTGTGATGTGCTGTAAGAACAACCATCTTGAATGTAGTGTCACATCATTAAAATATACTCTTAACAAAGCTACTAAGTGCAGTTGATACAACATTTCAGAGTAGAAGATGTCTTTATAACAACGTTACGGAATAGTGATATTTACGCCAAGTAAAAACATATAGTGGTGCGCTCTGATGACAGAGTTTCTACTTGCCGTGCTCTCCTCCTCTACCGTGGCCGATATACACGCTGCAGAAATATCGACTGTTGCATACGATGACAATCTTTGAGCTGCAACGTGTCATGTTGGTTTCATTTATTTGTCTCCAAAATGTAACACCACAATATATACCGCTACATTCTTAGATGTACTAATTCAGATGTTGTTCAAAATAAATCTGTCCTAGGAATAAGAAAGGATTTTCATGGTAATAACTGAGCAGTTATTGACTAAATCAGATGGCAGAAAGGAAAGTTACCTAGGTCGAGGTAATCAAATTGACCAAGTCCAATAGAGTTATAAACCTTACAGCCACGTATATTAAGAGTTCCTAATTTTGAAATGGTTGGAGCTAATTCTGTTTGATTTATCTAAAAACTATTTATGTATGCCGTACTTTCTACTTTTACACTAAGAAGTACCGGTAGTAGGAAAAAATTGTTTGTTGCTTAATTTCTGAATTATGATGTTATTGTGTATTTAACAATGAAAATTACTGGATTTGTATTACAATTTATGACTTTAAGAATAGATTTCAATTTGCAAACGTTAGTTATACAGTATGTATTTTTAGAAAATAATGAATGTTTTTTTCTAAAAAGCACAAACCAGTCTAAAGACTGATGACAGCAAAAAAAAAAAAAAAAAAAAAAAAAAAAAAAAAAAAAAATCTTTTTAAATCGATCATGAATACACAAATTTGAAAGCAAAACCCGGAGACCAGCTGTGGTTCGCGAGTGGTAATGATCTGTCCTCGTATTCAGCAGGACACGTGTTCGAATCTCCGTCTGGCCATCAATATTCGGGTTTTGATTGGTTTACTCAAATCACTCGAGGTGAATGTTGGGATGGTTCCTTCAAAATGCTATGGCCGAAATCCTTCCTATTCCTTGCCCTCTCTACTTTTCCTCCTCTAATGACCTTGACGTCGACGAGACGGAAATCCATAAGCAAAAAATGAATAAAATGAATCTTGCGAGGTTAATACTTTTTCCACGAACATGCAAATAACTCAGTCGGTATTTCTTGCCCACAACAGATTAACTGTATACTGAGGTTATCAATCCTGTCACGCTATATAATTACTGCTGTTTCTATTTTACTTTCAGAAGATGTCTTCTTCCCAGAGGTGGAATGAAATGACTTGGATACAGAGAGAAACTGAAGGATTTTTTTTTTTTTTTTTTTTTGTCAATATCTTTCCTCCGTAAGTCCTTCCAGTTTGGTGTTTTAAAAACAGAAGTGCTCTTAAAGGAATATAACTACTTATTTTAGTACACTATACTATAGATATGTCTATTTAACGCGTCTGCCAGCATTTTTCTAGAAATTTCCTTCTTCCATTTTCAACAAATTACTTGATAACCCTCTTGAGGTTGAGCACGTCTCATTACCGTTACCTCTGACAACTGAACGTTGTCAGCCTTTTGTCGCTGCTACCCGGAAGTATTTACTTTTAATTTGCGTGTACCTTAAGCAGTGCTCCTTCAAGCTTGGTTTTGGTTATCCTAAGTTCCTTTTGAATCGTAATTCGTTTAAAATGAAACAGGAATACTACTAGATGGTTTTTAACGCACTGTTCGCCTAAGTATTAAACTCTGTATATTGTTACCCAATCTAGGCAGGGTGCCAGCTTTTGCGATAGTTTTTACCAGACACAGAAATGAAAACACATTACATAATCACTATACCTATTATAAACGGCTGTGTGCAGCGTTATCTCGCTGTAGTCCATAGGTCCTGAAGACATTGTTTCCTCTTGATTGATTGCTCATCCTGCGCTGAAAAATGACAAGAACTTTATAATGAGGGCGTCCTCAGTGTAATTGGCTTCATTGTTTTCCTGAAGACACGAACAATGAGTTGTGATCCATAAATAATGGAAAGTTTTTTTGTTTTTTTTCCTGCTGTATTATTTCCATTCCTGATCAAAATCACCACTAGACACAGTTGTTTTACTGATAGATTTATCTGTTACTTCCTCGAATTGCGGTTGTAATGCTGTATTGGTTATATTGCAGTTGATTGCGACAGTCTGTGTGTTTCATTAAGGCCTATTGGCGCATGCGCAGTAGCGCTGCAGGCAGCCACTGAGTCCCAACCAGCAGACCATCCTACTACAGGCAGAATATTAACTCTAACTGAATTAAACAGATTATAACAAGAAATAAATTAGTACCAAACTGTTCACCTAAAATCGATACCAAAACCGTATTGTACACATGCAGGAATAGGGAATGTACATCAAGCCGTTAAGAACAGATGCGTGCAGGGAAAAAATAGGAAGAAAAGATTTCTGTTGGTAAGTAGTAGTCATGGGAGAGGTTTAGGGGTCTTCTGCAGGATAAGTTAGGCACAGAATACCAGGTCACAAACTTTTTTCAAACCTAGTGGAACATTAGATACGGTAATAGAGGATATAGGTTAGGTTCCTAGGAGTTTGCTAGGGTCGATAGAGTAATGACAAGTGGGAGTTGAGAAGAATACTATAGATACAAATGTGGTATAGAGAGTGACCTTATGGGGCGCCCATTAATTACGTGAGTATGGGCACCAGGAGGGTGAGTAATAACTTAAGGCGCATAGGTTGTTGTCCAAATTTGTTCAACACCTTGTCAATAAATTCATAATCTTTAGTTAATAAGTGATATGTGTTATATATAATGTATATAAAAAAAACCAGATACACCTCCCATAAAGTAATCCTGCCGGCGTCCATGTATGTGAGATAAATTAGGGAAGATCCGGCGAAATCTCACGAAACCTCACCAAGGGAGACGGGGAAGTCGACGGAAATCTCACGTGAGGTTTTGAAATTTGTGAAGGGTAGTTTAACTAAAAAAAAGTCAACAAATGACCGCCCTTGCAAGCATGAGAGTTACAAAAAAGATCTAAAAAAATTCCAGAAAATCATCTCACGTTATTAATGGACGCCCTCTTAGCAAAATGGTGAATGATGTGCAGCATACCAGATTTAATTTGTGCAAGTCCTATGTCATCGTGATCGACCACAGCTGAACCCCGCTGTGTGGCAAGTATACGTGGAAACGGGGGTGCTGCTTGGGAGAGCCATTAGTCCTGTGTTGGAAGCTGTGCTGAACACCATTGGTTGGTCGAGTTTCACAAGCCATGACCTACATCTAAATAGAATGGAGCAAGGGAAGTACTTTCGGAGTTATTATTTAAGCCTGTAAGGGAGCCCACTTCTATTTATGATGCCGTTTTTAGGTTAGGAGCTGCTGGTGAGGGAATGGAGATAGATGTCCAAAGGGATATATCAACGTCAAGAAAAATCAAAGATGCAAAATTATAGATGAAGCTCCTGAAGCAATAACTGGTGGTCACAGAACTGGGAACGCAAAGTTAATGCGGAAAATACTACAAAGCCAATAAGTAATAAGAGAATTACAGGTGAACTGTAAAAGTATAATGAACAAAGTAATAGAATTTGCAAACTTAACAAGTGTTTAAGGAGGTACAGGCTTGGATATAAGAAATGGTACTAGATGATTTCTCGATCGTTTAAGAAGATTTTACAGACATGGAGGAGCATATTGTAGAGGGGTATTCATACTGGTTGGTAAAGATTTCTGTAGTTCACTAGTATTTACATATAAATACCAAGAGTTACTTGGAGTAGAATTCAAGGATAATAAAAAAGAAAAAAATCATGGTATCGGCTGCTCACCATAGTGGAAGAATAAATGATGAAAATGCATATAGTGAGAAAATAAATTCAGTTTCACATTTCAGATGTGAGCTTACGATAGCCTAATTATTGGTGGAGATTTAGATTACCATGTGTCACCTTGGTAGGAAATAATTCCTAATAAGGCAAGGGAACCTACACTTGCAATTACCTTAATAAGAAAATGTTGTTTTACACAAGTTGTATAGCAGAACACTAGGGGACCATACAGGTTGGATATATTCCCGATGATAACCTTGTGGGGTGTCAAGTAACAACGAATAAGCTATCATGAAACAGTTTTGTTGAGAATTAGTGGATTTGGTAAACCAGTGGCCAAAATTGAAGCGGAAATAGGCACGACTATAAAAAGGCACAAATTTTATAATTGAAGATTCATTTGAATGAAGGTTTAATCAAATGGAAAGATGGCAGAAGTACAGGGGAGTCGAAGTTGGAAGAATATAAGGAAATAGTAAAAAAGTGTGTAGGAATATTTATTTCGCAGAAAAAAATAGAAGTATAAAACCTAAATTCTGTAATAGGAAAGGGATGAGGATAAAGCTGTTGGTGAGAAGAAAACAGCAAGGAATTAGGTGACAACAAGGCAGTAAGCAAACTGGAAGAAACTTAACAAGGAATCAATAACAGTGAAGGAGGATTGGCGCTAATGACTGATGCATCTAGAAATAGCTACGGTAATTTTAGAACAGTGAGGGGAGTGGAAGGTTGTAACAGACCCCAAATCCAGCCTTCTCTGAATTTTAATCTGAGGAACTAAGCATAGAGAAATGACAGTTGATTAATTATTAATTTTTTCATGTTCTTTCTTAAAGATTAAATTAATTTTCATACTTGTTTTTCACAACAAATTAAATATAAAATTGTTTATAGAGAGTTATCTGAAAATAGAAAAGAGTGACTCTGAACGTGATCAAATTCCCCTCCTGCCATCCAGATTTTGGCTATCCATGGTTTCCCCAAATCACTCCATGACGAATTCCGGGATAGTTCCTTCAAAATGCTATGGCCGAATACCTTCCAGTTCCTTGCCTTTGGTTCTGTCCCGCTCACAAATACCTTACGTCGACGAGACGCAAAGCCGGAAGCAAATAAAAAAGTGGGATCAAGTTAGACCAATGTAAGTTTTGAAATAAAACATTATTTTCCATTTTCTTGGCATAGGATTGTGAAACCTCTCTCAATATTAGGAAAAATTACACCATAGTAATGGATGTACGAAAAAGTAAAAGAACTTGGGTTACAAAACTTTGGTCAGACCATTGCTTGCACTATAGTATTGTGGTATGGGACAGACATTTTGAGTATCAAATACGCGAGTTCGAGAGGGTGCAAATAAGTACTGCTAGATTTTTACTGGAAATTACCGCAGAACGCATTCAGTAACAGATATGATAAAAGTGCTGGAATGATATTCATTGGAAGACAGGAGGAGTGTGAAGTGGAACGTGGTAGTGTACTAAGGGGTATATTGGTGATGAGGCATGGAAAGATATTGGTGTAAGAAGGAAGGGAAAAGATGAACATAACAACAAGCTGACACCTTGATTTCAGGCACAAGGGTGTAGAATGAATATCTTTTTTAGATAAGGAGGTCAGGGGTTAGAATAAGTTACCAAGAGAAATGATGAGTAATTTACCAAAAGCGTTGAAAGAGTTTAAAGTTGATATTTGTAGAGGTCAAATGTAAGTGGGTGCAAGAAAGGGGGGAAGATGGTGTGAAGAGAAATTGCCAGCGGAGCGTGCGCTCCATTGCAATTTTAATAAATTAAGTTAAATATATTAACTTCACAAAAAAATTAATTAACTGAAATAAAAATAATACATAAGTGTCCTGTTTGAGTAGACATTATGCGAACAAAAAATAAGTAGACTGGAACTCCAGTCTCCCAGTTTACAAGTCATTACCGCGACACTGAGACTACTCGAGGCAGAGTTCACTTCACATTCGACCGTAAAATTAAACAACCTTGCGCTAACCCCGCGTCCGACGGCCCGCTTCTGAGAGTGTCGCTTGTGGTTCGTCTACTAGCCTCTCCAGCAGGGACTCCCAATTAGTGGTACGCGTCCCCCCAGGGCTACGCAGGGATTTCTTCAATGGTGTACGCGCGGCTAATCTCTTGCATGAGGTAATCACTAAGACACTTGAAATAAGTTGTGTACATTACTATCGCCAAAATATACTTTAAGACAGTCATACTGTATGTGTGTGAATAAAATTACTGTAACGGTGTGGTTTGTTTCTTGAACTGATAATCGGGAAAAACTAATCGGGAACCAGTGCGCTAGAGGAATCTGTCTCCAAGTAACATCGCGTTACCGCTGCACTTTATATTAAATTAAGACGACAGTACCAATTTTTAGGGACCGTTTTGGTGGATATTTCAGTGATCGGGCACCTAATTGATGACTCTGCAGTAGAGTCTTATTTATCTGTAAGTTGGATGCGTATGTAATGTCATATCATAATATCCAAATTTTCAACAAAAAAGAGCTGAAAAATGCCCAAAAAACCCCCGAAAATAATCGATATCTTATGTGCTCATTATCAGAAAAGGGTTATCTCAAATCTGTCGCGCAAACCAATGACGCAATTTAAAACTGCCTGACAGGTAAAGCACTGGCATTGGCGGTGTTAACCATTGGCTAAGAAATAAATAAAGTCTTAATAAATTGTCTTAGAATAGCAAAATGGCAGCGGCCGTTTCCATGAATTGTATTCCTGCAAGCCATATAATTTATGATTTACTTTGTAATATTTTCCTAATATGCGGGAATAATCATCAGGTTAAGTGTTAATAAACTAGCAGAGGATGTCGATGTTAGAACCTATAAGAGTATTGCTGAACACAAACCAAAACCAACACTTGAGTCGTCAACAAAAACTGTACAAATGCAATCGGTAAAATACAGTAATTGATCTGATCACTCAGCAATCATTCTTCAACGCTACTTTTCATTTTATTTTTTGCTTTACCCCCATCGATTTAGAGGTCATTAGAGAAGCGAATGGAGTGGCGTCAGGGGACGGGAGGAAACTCGCCCACAGTCTGTTATAAGAACCATCCTAGCATTTTGGGAAAGCTTGAAAACCGAAATCTGAATGGGAAGATGGGTATTCAAACCCGCGTTCTCTCAAATGTGAGTACACCAAGCACGGTGTCATCTTTCGATTGTTAGTATTGTTGAAATGAAGTCTTCGTGTGTGCACCGCCGGATAGTGTTTGAAAACACGATAGTTCGACGAATAGCTCCGTCGTCTTCATCAGGTGTCGAGACATCTGCACAGGTCGGCTGACCGTCGGGTACTGAGGCAGCCCAGCTGCCGCACCTCCTTATATTATGCAGTGCAATAAAGTGCAGTGTTGTGAATCTGAATAATGAAGACACTTCTCACTAAAAATGCAAGAGCAATGATGCTAAGAATGGAGCTAAAAGAAATGAAATAGACCACAAAATATAAGTAGATTATAAGTTAGATAATAATTCCACTGTACCAAACACAACATAACCTGCTTATAACTTTTGTACGTAATTAACCGAAAAAAACCCGCTGAAGATGCTTCTGCAAAAGAAGTGAATCGCTTACGGAAGATCAATAAATACAAAAAAGTCCATTTCTTTGGCGTAATTTATTTATTAATAATTATATGTAATACATTATTTGTACGCGTAATTGATTTGTATGTGATATGAATTTGCTGCCACAGGGAAGAATATTCTAGTTTGCATATTCTACAAATAATTATACATGCGCCTTGCTCCATTTCGATTACATTGTTCATGCAACATAGGAACATTAAGAGACCATTTGTGGATAATTGTTCGACCTACAATTTTCAATTGTCTAACTAATACAAAGCGTGGTATTTTTGAAAACTCGATTTTTGTGATATTTGACATTGAATAACTTATACAGCGAAAACTATATCGATGGGGACTTTATGCATGGAATTGATCACGACAGAATGAAGGAGTATTGAAACATACAGCTTGGTGGAAATTTTTCCTAAATTATCTACTTTTTCGATGTAACATTATTGGGCTATGTAATTCACATATTTGCGAATAGGCCCGGATGGACATTGTAAGATGAATTAGGATAAGGGAAGAGATGACCATGACCACAAACTGGCACTCGATTTCAGGGTAAGGTACTCCGAATGATTTCTTATGCTCAGGGATCTAAGCAACTTATATAAAGCAATGATACATTTACACCACACGCCCGCGTTACACTGAAATAGTTGGTAGAGGTATTGCCACACAGATATAATATTCATCGCAAAGGGACGTCCATTAATACGTGAGCAATCCTGGACAATCTCCCCCATCCCTCTTCCCACCCCTTCCAACTCCACACTCCTCCCTATTCCCTCCGCATGTGGTGAGATTTGGTGAGATCTGGTTGGACCTTCCCCCATGGAGACCATCACCCCTGCTGTCCGACCTCTTAGTTTTTTGAGGCTTGTTTTTAGTTCTCCTACTTCCTATGGCGGTTACACCCCTGCTAAAATCGGTATCGACGTCGTTTTTTTTTTATCTCTACTCTTCTTGGTGAAATAAAAAAGATGACGTGAGATTTCATTTCCCCCCCTATCTAATGGTGAGGTTTGATGAGATTTCGCTGGACCCCCCCCCCCAATTCACTCACGTAATTAATGGAGGCCTTCCACTTGATAATTATCGTTTCTTTTATTATTTTATTGTTTCTGGTTTTTAATTAACGTGAGGAAAAAATATACATTGACATATAAGGCCTATACTATTAGGCTGCTTTTGAAAATCGTTTATTGATACATTTTATTCACCCTCTTCTATTTATTTTTAATGAAAGTACGTATTTCAAGTAAAAAACAATTGTGACGTCACGTGCCAGCAAAACACATTCTCTCGATAAGTAAGCCAATTTTTGTTTGTCTGAATTTACGTATAAACTGTGTAGCACAGTTAAAAAAAAAAAAAAAAAAAAAAAAAAAAAAAAAAAAAAAAACTTTTTTCAAATTATTTCAAAATAGCCGAAATACAAATAACGTCGCTGCAACTTGTTGTAGAAGTACAGAGGTTATAGTAAATAATTCCCATAGCCTATTCTACAAAGATCATTTATAACGAAATTTCGGTGAGGAAATTCTAGTACTGAAACAAAGTAGTGCAGTGTACATAATTCAACATAAAAAAACCCGTTGAAGATGACTCTGACAACGTGGAGAGCTTCAGCGTGGAAATCGGATTCCAGGAATGGAAATGTCTGGCATCTCTGAGGCTATGGGTCGCTTCTCAGCGTTACTACTGGTGGCGATACTAAGACAGATGTCTCCTCCCGAATAAATAAAAAAAAACAGTACATCAGACAAAGTTCATAATTTTATTTTGCGTGCCTCCCGTCTATATCGTGGGCCTTAACCTAACCACATAATCATACCCGGTAAAGGGATGCCATATATTAACGTGTAAACCCAGTACAGGAACGAAGCAAAACACGCGCCTCTGGAGTAAAGCGCTACAATCAGGCTTGCCAACTTTTCAGATTTCCACGACCTGACAAATGAATTTTCAGATATCCATGATGGACAACCGGACATTTGCCCGCAGGTGGTGCGGGATTAGAGGGAGGGAGAGGGGTGTATGAAACAAAAAGTAAAATTTATAAGGCAATTCTTTTTTTTTTTTTTTTTTTTTTTTTTTGTAAATCATTGTACTGACAGTAACAAATAATGACGTGGAAGAAACCGTATTTCACTGCATGTATGCAATCAAATTTCACAGTGAAAGTAATTTTACATATTTTACAATATACGCTGCAGTAGTCCAATAGTCAAGTTTTAAACCCGTCGTTTGACAACTACTCGTCTCTGAAACTACAATAACGTTTCTGTATTTTCTTTGGTAACTAAGTCATTGTTTATTTGTAACGTACGAATTAATAACACTATTCATTCTTTAATTAGCAACTAAGAAAACGAGCCCGATGTTCCGTCTTCGACTTACTACTAGCAATAATCCAATTTCTTCATGAAAGTCGGTTATGCGTCTAACTGTCGTAAACGTTTGAACACAGCGCGAGAATGCTGAATTACGTTCAGTGAATGAGGAATAAGGAGCGAGGCGTGGCGACCTTGTTTACATCCTACACATTTGAGAAAAAAAAACAACAACAACCAGTAATTTCTAGAATTTATTAATGTCGTGACATTTTGTGTCCGGTCGCGTCTAGTGAACCAGACAGTCCGGTCGAAAACCGGATGTTTGGCAACCTTAGTATCAACAGGCGGAATGGCCGCCTGAGAAAAAATATATCCATTACAATGATATCAATTTATTTTTCGTCTTATTTTCATCCAAATAAAATGGGAAACTATTATTCCTGTCTTCTCTCTCAATGTTAATATTGCAAAATAATAACAAAGAGGAATGCAAAGTTAATTGGTTGCAAATCATTTCAATCGAACTGTAATTACTTCTGCACCAAAATATTTTTGCATTGAGGAAATAAATTTCACAGAATCATTAGTTTCTAATGTTCAAGTTACTATGGCTCTTTTTGAAATCTTATTTGTAAGTATGAGTTTCATATTCACTGAGTTCTTCCTGTTTCATTATTATTCCAGTGGCACCATTATTTATTTGTATT
>JARYHS010006964.1:5405519-5467411 GCA_031002005.1 Vandiemenella viatica
GCGACATCCTCATTCGCCAAATGCTTGTATTTATTTATGTTATTCCAAACATAGAATAACGCAGGTAATTTACGCCTTGTTAAGTAATGAGCATTTAGACCCAGTATTTAATAAATCCCAATGCTGTAAAGATCATGAAGTAATAGTGTCAACAACTAACAGCATTGTAGAAAACGGGAAAAACGGTAATTTAAGAACTCCCTGTCTTTAAGCCCGATTCTCAATTAACTTTAATTACTTACACCAGTAATAAAAGAATTTATTTTTGTCCTACGATAATAATCTGGTTGTAAATTTTTTAGTGACAATGGTCGTTTAATTTGTTGCGGTGCTAATATTTAGTTCTGCGCGATTAACTCTCATTTATTTATATAGTGCATACTCATTATCGTCCACCTACAAAGAGAGCAATAATTCCTATTGTAAATTATTTCTTTCTGAAACGCGATGATCGTTCTACTGTGAAATAAATATATTGGAAACATGTGTGTCGTTTGAAAAGGGACAGATGATATGATTTCGGCGCGGCTTGAAACCCGTGTAGAATTTCGTCAGTTCTGCTGCCGTAAATCTTTCATGCTTACATCGGCTATTAGTTACGAAACATTGGGTAGTTTCGCAGATGTTTATCTTATTTCCTGACGCAGTTAGGAAAGAATCATGGATACCTTATACTTATAAGCAATGTGCAGTTTCGGTACGCTTAAAAATAAAATACAAGTAAAGATAGATTTCTAAATTAAAAAAAAAAAAATAAGAACTACTTGGATTTGAACTCGGAACCGCTCGCTCAGCAACCCAGAACTCTAACCATAGGACCACTGCAAGCTCGGTGCTACTTTCCTCGAATAGGCGTATACAACGCAGCGAAGGAAGACTGTTTCATTCAATCCATCTTGGAGAGAGACACTTCCGAAATAATTTCTTGTTTCTGTAGTTTCGTAGTACTAAAAATTCTACCTCATGGAACATGATTATCCCTTGGTTTGTGGACTGACCAGATATATGAGTGAAATATTATCCGAAGGAATTATCAAAATGAGTATAACAATCTTATCGTTATAGTTTTATGCTAATCAACCATAGTAATATATAGCATTGAGCCTGTTTCCTGCCTCACTTTAATGCAATCCCGTTAATTAGAACTTTTGGCAAACGTTTCAAGATCTGAATTTTGGTAAAGTATTATAGAAATGTAATGGTAGGATGATGAACTGTTCAGCCAATAAGAATCGTCAGTGGGAGGAGCTTAATTCCTACCTGTTGGCCAATTGTTTCCTGCATTGACTTAAGGAAATGAAAAATCTGCAGTATAGATGGCTCTGAATAAAATATCCACCAATGAAATTGCGAGGAGGCGGAGCCAGTATTGCGTTCCTGTTGCCTGGGATGACATTGATGCCAGATTGTGCAAAATAAGAGTGATAGAATTTTTCACCGGCGGCCAGAAATAATGTCAAAGACTGTACATTGTAGAACAATCACGACATCGTGCCCAGTATAGCGCTCCTCAATGTACATGAAACTGATTATTCAGCATCTCGTCAATTCTGGTAAGTTCGCCACATTGTTTTCGAATTTACTCCTTTCTCTCATGATGAAACGTGTTCAAGACTCTTACTTGAAATCTTTTTTCAGCACAGGAACAAATTTTACTAGGCACGAATCTCGCTTAAGGAAAATTTAAAACCAGTGTAAACACCATAGACACCTGAAGATGGATCCACAGGATCCGAATTGCATTGTGTAATACAAAAAATTGTGTTATTGTGACTGCAGGCTGTTTTTCATTCCACCTTTTGTCTGATTCAGAATTAATTCAATTTCAGATTGTTCAACAGGTGACAGCGTCGTCATCAGATAGAGTGACGATGTCACTGCTGAATTACCACTCCTTTTGATAAAGAACCACTCATGTGTGATGAGGTGGAGAAGTTCAATATTTTTCTCAATACTAAAACTCGACATCATGAAAGCTGTATGTGTGCTGCACAACTTCATTAGAAAAGAAAAGTTTAAACAACTAGAAATTACAATGATTATCAAGATTTATTTGGTCCTCTCAGTCAATTCAGTGAATGTCATAGCTCACATTGATAACACGTCAATAGCCAACAGCTACAACACTATTTAATTCAATATTGCCAAATGTGACAATATCTTGATAACTGAAAAATTGTCTGAACAACAGTGAATTAATTTTTTTTTTTTTAAATCGGTACTAACTCATACATTTTCAGCTATGATAAAAATAACCTTACCTAACTGAAACTGTTGATACATATAAATTATTAAATTACCTGCATATCTCAATGTGTCGCTTTCATGGTTTGAAACAATATTTAGCGGTGGTAAGGAAGATTATCTGCTGTTGCCAAATATCGCAAAGTAGTGATGTACATATCACTCAAATCACCAATTTTAACTGCAGCCTCTCATGCTTTATACAAAACAATCATTTTTGAATAACCTGACATGCTGTAGTTATACTGTATTTTAAAAACTGAAGCATACAGTACGGGAGGAGGAAACGAAATGAATCTTCATGGGTTGAGAAGGTGTGTGGTGTTTCAGTGATTACAAGATCCAGTTAAATTTACAGAGTAATTGGCGATATGCGCCCAACCATCAGTATGTCATTGCACCCCTAGCTTTGATCTATGCACTGATTTGGTGTAGGAGGGTGTAATACTCTCTGAGGGCAGCTAACTCATAACTGTTGTAACTTGTCCTTTACATCCTGGATACTGGCACTAGGATGGAGTTGACTTCAGAGCTGCTGCCACACATATGCTATCACTTAAATATCTTAGGACCTACTGGGCGTGCGAGTTCCTCAGCATCACACAAACAGTACATAGTGACGGGTGCCGTGTGTGGACGAGCATTGTCCTATGGAAAAATGATGGAGCCTGTCCGTGTCGTACCGTTTTACCGTCAGGGTTCCCTCAATCACTGTCAAACATAACATGAAGTCATACTCGATGACTCCCTTAATCGTGAAGCCCGGAGTAACGCCTTTGCACCTCTTCAAAGCATTGGAAAGATAAGACCTCATCTACATCTACATATATACTCTGCAATTCACAAAATTGTGGGTGGCAGAGGGTGCTCAGCACCAAAGCTAATCTCTTTGCTGTGCATTCCAATCCCTAATGGTACGAGGGAAAAAAGAATTCATATAAGAATCAGTCCGGCACCTTATTTCTCTAATTTTATCTTTCCTGTCCTTCCGACTCAAATAGGTTGGTGGAAGAAGTATTTCACTACACTCATGAGTGAATGTTGGAGTACGCATGTTTTCCAATAAGTTTAAACGAAACGTGTGTCGTCTATCTACCAGAGACTCCCAACCTAATCTACTAATCAGTTCTGTGACGCTTTCATAAGGACTGTAGCAAGCGGTCACGAATCGAGCGGCTCTTCTCTGTACTTTCTCTATACTTTCGATCAATCCCTTACGAAACGGGTCCCAAATGGCACAACAATAATCCAAATGTGGACGCACAAGAGATTTGTATGCTATCTCCTTTGTTTGTTCATTACAATTTTTCAAGATTCTACCTATGAATCGCAGCCTAGAATTTGCTCTACCTACTAAAGGATTAATGTGTATGTCCCATTTCATGTTCCTTTGTACTGTTACTCCCAAATATTTCATAGAATCGACCATATCAATAACTGTATTGTTTAACTTGTATTTCTGAACAATCGGATTCTTTTTGTTAGTTATGCTCATTGTCTTACACTTTTTACAGTGGTCGCCGCATTACTCGTCGCATTACTCGCCGCATTACTCGTAGTCGATGCTCAAATCAGACAGTGCATAATTAAAATGTTCTTGGTGTATAATTCAGCGGTACATCCTTACGATGGTAAGACGCTATCAATTTGTGCTTTGACGGCGTGTATGACTGCCCCCGTGTACCTTCGCAGTCTAACAGTGGGGAAATGCCACATCTGAGTGCCTTAATTAAACTGCAATTGCATCCACTTACTGCTTTCCATGTTTTCCCTTGTCTACAAAAGACGTAAATATTTTACATATTTTGAGACAATTGCGTGCGTTCCTGAGCACTTGAGTGTATTTTAAAGCGCAAGCGGATGCCAATATCTGCTAAATTAGATAGAAATAATTAGCGCCAGTGACTCGCTGAGTAAAGGAGGTATTAAAAGATAGGAAGCGAAGTCTTGAGATAGGATCGAGCAGTTCAAAGAATCCAAATTGTAGCTAATGATTTATAATTAAAGATGATTTATTGTCTGCATTATAGCACAGACTGCTATTGCGGTACTATTGCCAGCAATCAAGCTGGTGGGTGATTATACCAACTTGTAAATGCTGTAACAACAACCATCTTGAATCTAGTATCACATCATTACAATATACTCCGAACAAAGCTACTAAGTGCAGTTGATACAACATTTCACAGTAGATGTCTTTATAACAAAATTACGGAATAGTGATATTTACGCCAAGTAAAAACATATAGTGGTGCGCCAGGATGACAGAGTTTCTACTTGCCGTGCTCTCCTCCTCTGCCGTGGCCGATATACACGCTGCAGAAATATCGAGTGTTGCATATGATGACAATCTTTGAGCTGCAACGTGTCATGTAGGTTACATTTATTTGTCTCCAAAACGTAACACCACAATATATACCGCTACATTCTTAGATGTACTAATTCAGATGTTGTTCAAAATAAATCTGTCCTAGGAATAAGAAAGGATTTTCATGGTAATAACTAAGCAGTTATTGACTAAATCAGATGGCAGAAAGGAAAGTTACCTAGGTCGAGGTAATCAAATTGACCAAGTCCAATAGAGGTATGAACCTTACAGTCACCTACATTAAGAGTTCCTAATTTTGAAATGGTTGGAGCTAATTCTGTTTCATTTATCTAAAAACTATTTATGTATGTCCTACTTTCTACTTTTACACTAAAAGTACCGGTAGTAGGAAAAAATTGTTTGTTGCTTAATCTCTGAATTATGATGTTATTGTGCGTTTAACAATGAAAATTACTGGATTTGTATTACGATTTATGATTTTAAGAATAGATTTCAATTTGCAAACGTTAGTTATACAGTATTTATTTTTAGAAAATAATTAATGTTTTGTCTAAAAAGCGCAAATAATTTTATATTTCTTTTTAAATCGATCATGAATACACATATTTGAAAGCAAAAACCCCGGAGACCAGCCGTGGTTCGCGAGTGGTAATGATCTGGCCTCGTATTCGGCAGGACACGTGTTCGAATCCCCGTCTGGCCATTCAATATTCGGGTTTTGAATGGTTTACTCAAATCACTCGAGGTGAATGTGGGGATGGTTCCTTCAAAATGCTATGGCCGAAATCCTTCCTGTTCCTTGCCCTCTGTACTTTTCCTCCTCTAATGACCTTGATGTCGACGAGACGGAAATCCATAAGCAAAAAATAAATAAAATGAATCTTGCGAGGTTAATACTTTTTCCACGAACATGCAAATAACTGAGTCGGTATTTCTTGCCCACAACAGATTAACTGTACACTGAGGTTATCAATCCTGTCACGCTATATAATTACTGCTGTTTCTATTTTACTTTCAGAATATGTTTGCTTCCCAGAGGTGGAATGAAATGACTTGGATACAGAGAGAAACTGAAGGCATTTTTATTTCTTTTTTTTTTTTTTTTTTTTTTTTTGTCAATATCTTTCCTCTGTAAGTCCCTCTATTTTGGTATTTTAAAAACAGAAGCGCTCTTAAAGGAATATAACTACTTATTTTAGTACACTATACTATAGATATGTCTATTTAACGCGTCTGCCAGCATTTTTCTAGAAATTTCCTTCTCCCATTTTCAACAAATTACTTGATAACCCTATTGAGGTTCAGCACGTCTCATTACCGTTACCTCTGACAACTGAACGTTGTCAGCCTTTTGTCGCTGCTACCCGGAAGTATTTACTTTTAATTTGCGTGTACCTTAAGCAGTGCTCCTTCAAGCTTGGTTTTGGTTATCCTAAGTTCCTTTTGAATCGTAATTCGTTTAAAATGAAACAGCAATACTGCTAAATGTTTTTTAACGCACTGTTCGCCTAAGTATTAAACTCTGTATATTGTTACCCAATCTAGGCAGGGTGCCAGCTTTTGCGATAGTTTTTACCAGACAAAGAAATGAAAACACATTACATAATCACTTTACCTATTATAAACGGGTGTCTGCAGTGTTATCTCGCTGTAGTCCATAGGTCCTGAAGACATTGTTTCCTCTTGATTGATTGTTCATCCTGCGCTGAAAAATGACAAGAACTTTATAATGAGCGCGTCCTCAATGTAATTGGCTTCATTGTTTTCCTGAAGACACGAACAATGAGTTGTGATCCATAAATAATGTAAAGTTTTTCCCGCTGTATTATTTCCATCTTGATCAAAATCACCACGAAACACGGTTGTTTTACTGATAGATTTATCTGTTACTTCCTCGAATTGCGGTTGTATTGCTGTATTGGTTATAGTGCAGTTGATTGCGACAGTCTGTGTGTTTCATTAAGGACTATTGGCGCATGCGCAGTAGCGCTGCAGGCAGCCACTGAGTCCCAACCAGCAGGCCGTCCTACTACATAATATTAACTCTAACTAAATTAAACAGATTGTAACAAGAAATAAATTAGTGCAAAACTGTTCACCTAAAATCGATACCAAAACCGTATTGTACACATGCAGGAATAGGGAATGTACATAAAGCCGTTAAGAACAGAGGCGTGCAGGGAAAAAATAGGAAGAAAAGATTTCTGTTGGTAAGTTTAGGGACAGGTTTAGGGGTCTTCTGCAGGATAAGTTAGGCACAGAATACCAGGTCACAAATTTTTTCAAACCTAGTGGAACATTAGATACGGTAATAGAGGATATAGATTAGGTTCCTAGGAGTTTGCTAGGGTCGATAGAGTAATGAAAGTGGGAGTTGAGAAGAATGCTATAGATACAATTGTGGTATAGAGAGTGACCTTAGGGGGAGCCCATTAATTACGTGAGTATGGGCACCAGGAGGGTGAGTAATAACTTAAGGCGCATAGGTTGTTGTCCAAATTTGTTCAACACCTTGTCAATAAATTCATAATCTTTAGTTAATAAGTGATATATGTTATATATAATGTATATAAAAAAAACACATACACCTCCCATAAAGTAATCCTGCCAGCGTCCATGTATGTGAGATAAATTAGGGAAGATCCGGCAAAATCTCACGAAACCTCACCAAGGGGGACGGAGAAGTCGACGGAAATCTCACGTGAGGTTTTGAAATTTGTGAAGGATAGTTTAACTAAAAAAAAGTCCACAAATGACGCGGGAACCGACCTTAGGGGTGGTATTACCACCCTTGCAAGCATGAGAGTTACAAAACAGATCTCACGTTATTAAAGGATGCCCCCTTAGCAAAATGGTGAATGATGTGCAGCATACCAGATTTAATTTGTGCAAGTCCTATATCATCATGATCGGCCACAGCTGAACCCCGCTGTGAGGCAGGTGAACGTGGAGACGGGGGTGCTGCTTGGGAGAGGCATTAGTCCTGTGTTGGAAGCTGTGCCTGCGAACACCATTGGTTGGTAGAGTTTCACCAGCCATGACCTACATCTAAATAGAATGGTGCAAGGGAGTACTTTCGGAGTTATTATTTAAGCCTGTAAGGGAGCCCACTTACATTTATGATGCCGTTTTTAGGTCAGGAGCTGCTGGTGAGGGAATGGAGATAGATGTCCAAAGGGATATATCAAAGTCAAGAAAAATCAAAGATGCAAAATCATAGATGAAGCTCCTGAAGCAATAACTGGTGGTCACAGAACTGGGAACGCAAAGTTAATGCGGAAAATACTATAAAGCCAATAAGTAATAAGAGAATTACAGGAGAACTGTAAAAGTATAATGAACAAAGTAATAGAATTTGCAAACTTAACAAGTGTTTAAGGCGGTACAGGCTTGGATAAAAGAAATGGTACTAGAAGATTTCTCGATCGTTGAAGAAGATTTTACAGACATGGAGGAGCAATTGTAGAGGGGTATTCATACTGGTTGGTAAAGATTTCTGTAGTTCACTAGTATTTACATATAAATACCAAGAGTTACTTGGAGTAGAATTCAAGGATAATAAAAAAGAAAAAATCATGGTATTGGCTGCTCACCATAGTGGAAGAATAAATGATGAAAATGCATATAGTGAGAAAATAAATTCAATTTCACATTTCAGATGTGAGCTACGAAGCTAATTATTGTGGAGATTTAGATTACCATGTGTCAACTGGGTAGGAAATAATTCTAGTAAGGCAAGGGAACCTACACTTGCGAATTACCTTAATAAGAAAATGTTGTTTTACACAAGTTGTAGAGCAGAACACTAGGGGACCAAACAGGTTGGATATATTCCCGATGATAACCTTGTGGGGTGTCAAGTAACAACGAATAAGCTATCATGAAACAATTTTGTTGAGAATTAGAGGATTTGGTGAACCAGTGGCCAAAATTGAAGCGGAAATAGGCACGACTATAAAAAGGCACAAATTTTATAATTGAAGATTGATTTGAATGAAGGTTTAATCAAATGGAAAGATGGCAGAAGTACAGGGGAGTCGAAGTTGGAAGAACTTAAGGAAATAGTAAAAAAGTGTGAAGAAATATTTATTTCGCAGAAAAAAATAGAAGTATAAAACCTAAATTCTGTAATAGGAAAGGGATAAGGATAAAACTGCTGGTGAGAAGAAAACAGAAAGGAGTTAGGTGACAACAAGGCAGTAAGCAAACTGGAAGAAACCTAACAAGGAATCAATAACAGTGAAGGAGGATTGGCGCTAATGACTGGATGCATCTAGAAATAGCTACGGTAATTTTAGAACAGTGAGGGGAGTGGAAGGTTGTAACAGCCCCCAAATCCAGCCTTCTCTGAATTTTAATCTGAGGAACTAAGCACAGAGAAATGAAAGTTGATTAATTATTAATTTTTTCATGTTCTTTCTTAAAGATTAAATATATTTTCATACTTGTTTTTCACAACAAATTAAATATAAAATTGTTTATAGAGAGTTATCTGAACATAGAAAAGAGTGACTCTGAACGTGAATCAAATTCCCTCCTGCCATCCAGATTTTGGCTATCCATGGTTTCCCCAAATCACTCCAGGACGAATTCCGGGATAGTTCCTTCAAAATGCTATGGCCGAATACCTTCTCGTTCCTTGCCTCTGGTCCTGTCCCGCTCACAAATACCTTACGTTGACGAGACGCAAGCCTGGAAGCAAATAAAAAAGCGGGATCAAGTTGGACAATGTAAGTTTTTAAATAAAACTATTATTTTCCATTTTCTTGGCATAGTATTGTGAAATCTTTCTCAATATTAAGAAAAATTACACCATAGTAATGGATGTACGAAAAAGTAAAAGAATTGGGTCACAAAACTTTGGTCAGACCATTGCTTGCATATAGTATTGTGGTATGGGACACACATTTTGAGTATCAAATACGCGAGTTCGAGAAGGGTGCAAATAAGGACTGCTAGATTTTTACTGGAAATGACCGCAGAACGCATTCAGTAACAGATAGGGAGGGCGGGGCACAATGGAACACAAAAGTTGTTTTTGCCCATAGCTCCCAATATGAATTTATGTTTTCAACATTTTAATTTATTTCCTGTTACCTAAGGATCTAAGCTACAAAAGAAATGCATCAACTATTATTATAGAAACCATATGTGACCATGAGTGGCCATTTTCCAAAAAATGAATTTTGTTTCATTGTACCCCTTGCCTGGGGTACAATGAAACAGGGCAAGGGGTACCTTGAAACAGCTGGGGGAAAACGCCATAAATCACAAAAAGCTTTATTTTTTGAATTAATGAAAAAACAGAGGTATCTGGAACATAAAACGAGTTCAAGTGATCTTATTAAAGCACAAACAAGAAATCCTTTTACGTTTAGCCAATGTTCAAATTGCCAAAATCAACCCCGAATGAGATGAAACTTTTTTGTCTTTTAGTGTCGTGAGACACAGTTCTTCCAACAGTAGCTTTATGTCTTTTTCAGTAATCGCGGCTATGTCATCAACAAGAGGCTCAATAAAGGTGTTGCATTTTCGGTACCTTAGGAATTTGACCACATAGTCCCCTTCATCGTCTTTCAAGTGATTCGACCAACATAGAATTTGGATTGGCTTCTAATCTTGAATTCGACCAAGACATAATTTCCTAATACAGGAAGACGGTTTAATTTTGCAAAACGGTCAGGCTCAACAGAAAAAAAACAAAAAAAATCCTCATCTACGCCTAAGTCCATGTCGTCGTCCGTGTCAGCACATTCAAAATCTCCATCGTCTTCTGATGAATGAACAGGAGCTTCTTTACCAGATATAATTCTTCTTTGGTTTTGGTTGATTTACATACAACTTCCTTTTGGCTGACTCCATTCTGGAAATTGGAATTGGCTTCTTCTTCTCTGCATTGGCTGTCATTTTTTGACTGCTCGTAGCAATCATAATCTTGCCTTTTTCCTGTTCTTTAGATCAGTTTTTCGTACACCTGTTTTTAGATAGCCACGAAAATCTTCAGAAGGTAGGAAAGCATGACTTGGACCAGCTCCTGGATCGAGGACTCTGATGACTGTCTGGTCTGAAGCTGCTCCTTCTTCTACTTGATGGAGGGAAATGTTGAGTGAATCACTTGGCACAGCATAACCATGGGGCACAATGGAACACTCATTGGGCTCCATGAAACGTTTCATTGTGCCCCGAGCTCCTCTGTTTCAAGGAAACCCAAACATGCCATTTCAGTTTTCCGTACTCTCTATCACGAAGGTGTAGCTGTAGAAATGCGAAAGTCGGGCAAAAGGTTAAGGGATGCATGTACAACGAAATGTCATAAGAGCCGATTGATTACAAAAATTACTCTTACCTGGAGATGAAAATCCGTTGGAGAAAATATTTTACTTTCAGCCAAAAAACAGCACCTAACCTTGTCAAGCTTGACACGCAACTGGATAGTAGGGAGCAATTAGCTGGCATTGATGGGAGTGGTCCGAAGTGATTTCTGCCGGAATTCCGTTGCACTATGACTCTTCCGCGAGTCCGTTATTCACACTGTTTCACTGTGCCCCGTGTTCCATTATGCCCCATCCTCCCCTATGATAAAAGTGCTGGAATGATATTCATTGGAAGACAGGAGGAGTGTGAAGAGGAACGTGGTAGTGAACAAGGGGTATATTGGTGATGAGGCATGGAAAGATATTGGTGTAAGAAGGAAGGAAAAAGATGAACATAACAACAAGCTGACACTTGATTTCAGACACAAGGGTGTAGAATGAATATCTTTTTTAGATAAGGAGGTCAGGGGTTAGAATAAGTTACCAAGAGAAATGATGAGTAATTTACCAAAAGCGTCGAAAGAGTTTAAAGTTGAAATTTGTAGAGGTCAAATGTAAGTGGGTGCAAGAAAGGGGGAAGACGGGTGTGAAGAGAAATTGCCAGCGGAGCGTGCGGTCCATTGCAATTTTAAGTAAATTAAGTTAAATATATTAACTTCACAAAAAAATTAATTAACTGAAATGTAAATAATACATAAGTAGACATTATACGAACAAAAAATAAGTAGACTGAAACTCCAGTCTCCCAGTTATCAAGTCATTACCGCTGACACTGAGACTACTCGAGGCAGGGTTCACTTCACATTCGACGGTAAAATTAAACAACCTTGCGCTAACCCCGCGTCTGACATTCCGCTTCTGAGAGTGTCGCTTGTGGTTCGTCTACTAGCCTCTCCAGCAGGGACTCCCAATTAGTGGTACGCGTCCCCCCAGGGCTACGAGGGACTGCTTCAAGGTGTACGCGCGGCAATCTCTTGCATGAGGTAATCACTAAGACACTTGAAAAAAATTGTGTACATACTATCGCCAAAATATACTTTAAGACAGTCATACTGTATGTGTGTGAATAAAATTACTGTAACGTTGTGGTTTGTTTCTTGAACTGATAATCGGGAAAAACTAATAGGGAAGCAGTGCGCTAGAGGAATCTGTCTCCAAGTAACACCGCGTTATCGCTGCTTTTTATATTAAATTAAGACGACAGTACCAATTTTTAGGGACCGTTTTGGTGGATATTTCAGAGATCGGGCACCTTATTGATGACTCTGCAGTAGAGTCTTATTTATCTGTATGTTGGATGCATACGTAATTTCATATCATAATATCCAAATTGTCAATAGAAAAGATTTAAAAAATGCCGAAAAAACCCACGAAAGTAATCGATATCTTATGTGCTCATTATCAGACAAGGGTTATCTCAAATCTGTCGCGCAAACCAATGACGCAATTTAAAACTGCCTGACAGGTAAAGCACTGGCATTGGTGGTGTTAACCATTGGCTAAGAAATAAATAAAGTCTTAATAAATTGTGTTAGAATAGCAAAATTGCAGCGGCCGTTTCCATGAATCGTATTCCTGCACGCCTAAATAATTTATTATTTACTTTGTACTATTTTCCCAATATGCGGGAATAATTATAAGGTTAAGTGTTAATAAACTAGCAGAGGATGTCGATGATAGAACCTATAAGAGTATATCTGAACACAGACCAAAACAACACTTGAGTCTTCAACAAAAACTGTACAAATACAATCGGTGTTTGTATAAATACAGTAATTGATCTGATCATTCAGCAATCATTCTTCAACGCTACTTTTATTTTATTTTTTGCTTTACCCCCATCGACGTAGAGGTCATTAGAGAAGCGAATGGTTTGGTGTCAGGGGACGGAAGGAAACTCGCCCACAGTCTTTTATAAAAACCATCCTAGCATTTTGGGAAAGCTTGAAAACCGAAATCTGAATGGGAATATAGGTATTCAAACCCGCGTTCTCTCAAATGTGAGGACACCAAGCACCGTGTCGTCTTTCGATTGTTAGTATTGTTGAAATGAAGTCTTCACGGATGTTCCACCGGATAGTGTTTTGAAAACACTACATTTCGACGACTAGCTCCGTCGTCTTCATCAGGTGTCGAGACATCTGCACAGGTCGGCTGACCGTCGGATACTGAGGCAGCCCAGGTGCCGCACCTCCTTATATTATGCAGTGCAATAAAGTGCAGTGGTGTGATTCTGAATAATGACACTTCTCACTAAAAATGCAAGAGCACTGATGCTGAGAATGGAGCTAAAAGAAATGGACCACAATATGTAAGTAGATTATAAGTTAGATAATAATTCCACTGTACCAAACACAACATAACCTGCTTATAACTTTAGTACGTAATTCACAGAAAAAACCCGCTGAAGATGCTTCTGCAAAAGAAGTGAAACGCGTACGGGAGATAAATAAATACAAAGAAGTCAATTGATTTGGCGTTATTTATTTATTAATAATTATATGTAATACATTATTTGTACGCATACTTGATTTGTATTTGATATGAATTTGCTGCCACAGGAAAGAATATTCTAGTTTGCATATTCTATAAATAATTATACATGCACCATGCTCCATTTCGATTACATTGTTCATGCAAACGTAGGAACAGTAAGAGACGAGTTGTGGAGAATTGTTCGACCTACAATTTTCAATTGTATAACTAATACATAGCGTGGTATTTTTGATAACCCGCTTTTTGTGATATTTGACATTGAATAACTTTTACAGCGAAAACTATATCGATGGGGACTTTATGCATGGAATTGATCACGACAGAATGAAGTAGTATTGAAACATGGTTTTTTCCTAAATTATCTGCTTTTCGATGTGGCTATGTAATTCACATATTTGCGAATAGGCCGGATGGACATTGTAAGATGAATTAGGAGAAGGGAAGAGATGACCATGACCACAAACTGGCACTCGATTTCAGTGTAAGGTACTCCGAATGATTTCTTATGCTCAGGGATCTAAGCAACTTAAGCAATAATAAATTTACACTACACGCCCGCGTTACACTGAAATAGTTGGTAGAGGTATTGCCACACAGACATAATATTCACCGCAAAGGGACGTCCACTAATACGTGAGCAATCCTGGACAATCTCCCCCATCCCTCTTCCCACCCCATCCAACTCCACACTTCTCCCTCTTCCCTCCGCATGTGTTGAGATTTGGTGAGATCTGGTTGGAAACCCATCCCCCCGGGAGACCGTCACCCCTGCAATCCGACCTAATAGTTTTTTTAGACTTGTTTTTAGTTCTCCTACTTCCTATGGCGGTTACACCCCTGCTAAAGTCGGTATCAACGTCGTTTTTTTTATCTCTACTCTTCTTGATGAAATTAAAAAGATGACGTGAGATTTCCTACCCCCCCCCCCCCCTTCTAATGGTGAGGTTTGATGAGATTTCGCTGGACCTCCCCCCCAATTCGCTCACGTAATTAATGGAGGCCTTCCACTTGATAACAATCGTTTCTTTTATTATTTAAATGTTTTTCGTTTTTAATTAACGTGAGGAAAAATATACATTGACATATAAGGCCTATGCTATTAGGCTGTTTTTGAAAATTGTTTATTGATATATGTTATTTATTCACCATCTTCTATTTATTTTTAATGAAAGTATGAGGTTTGTCCGGAAAATAGGTATAAAAGTTGAATAATGTCTTTATGTTACAGGTTGCAGTCGCCGCCAGGTGGGACTATTGCTGTAATTAATCCCATCACGCTCAGTTCGAGTCAGAGCACTCTGCGTGAAGGTGGGAGTGTGCGGCAGCTTGTTGACAGTTACCCTTTTTCACCTGCCGTCGGCATGGAGCTCTCTCTGATTGAGGAACAGCGCGTCAACATCAAGTTTCTTGCAAAGCTAGGCAAGAATGGACGTGAGATTTTTGAGTGTCTGAAACAGGTTTACGGAGACAATTCTCTGAAGGAACTAACCGTGAACAAGTGGCTAAAAAGGTTCCGGGATGGCCGAGAAGAAGTGTACGATGAGCCTCGCCCAGGACGCCCGTCGACATCGAGCTCCGATACAAATGTTGAACGAATTCGAGCTTGTGTTCTTAAAGACCGTAGATTGGCAGTCAGAATGATTGCCGACGAGCTGTCAATCCCCAAAACAATCGTTGAAATGAAAAAAATGTGTGCGAAAATCGTACCGAAGCTCTTGACGCCAGAACAGAAAGCAAAGAGGGTTGAGTGCTGTGAAGATTGGTTGGAAGCAGAGGGACGAGGGGACTTTCTCAACCAAGTCATCACTGGAGACGAGTCCTGGTTTTACGAATTCGATGTGGAGCTCAAATCTCAAAGCAAGGAATGGAAACTAGCAGGAGAACCGAGAACAAAAAAGTCGCGAAAATCATGGTCCATTGTGAAGACAATGTTGATTGTTTTCTTTGTTTTTAGGGGCATTGTTCACAAGGAATTTGTCCCTCCCGGCCAGAGAGTGAACGGAAATTTTTACGTTGAAGTTCTGACACGTCTCAGAGCTCGTGTGGCCCGAGTTCGACCGGAGATGGCAAAAGGGGGCAGGTGGATCCTTCATCACGACAATGCGCCCGCTCACACGTCTCTCGTTGTGCGCGAGTTTTTGGCCCGAAGCTCAATCACCGTGACAGACCACCCGCCTTATTCATCCGATTTAACCCCGTGTGACTTCTTCATGTTCCCGAAATGCAAAATGGTGCTTCGGGGGCAGCACTTGGGAGATGTGGAAACCATCAAGGCGGAAACTGAACATCACAACTGAAGACTTTCAGCAATGTTATAAAAAGTGGAAACGGCGTTGGCAGAAGTGTATCGCGTCTCAGGGCGAGTACTTTGAAGGAGACCATATTGTAATACCTGAATAATTGTAAAATAAAGTTATTATTCAACATTTATACGTATTTTCCAGACAAACCTCGTACGTATTTCAAGTAAAAACAACAATTGTGACGTCACTTGCCAGCAAACACATTCCCTCGATAAGTAACGCCATTTTTGTTTGTCTGAATTTATGTATAAACTGTGTAGCACAGATAAAAAAAAAAAAAAATAAAAAAAAACTTTTTCAAATTATTTCAAAATAGCCAAAATACAAATAACGTCGCTGCAACTTGTTGTAGAAGTACAGAGGTTATAATTCCCATAGCCAATTCTACAAAGATCATTTATAGCGAAATTTCGGTGAGGAAAATCTAGTACTGAAACAAAGTAGTGCAGTGTACACAATTCAACATAAAAAAAAACAAAAACAAACATTGAAGATGACTCTGACAACGGGGACAGCTTCAGCGTGGAAATCGGATTCCAGGAATGGAAATGTCTGGCGTCACTGAGGCTATGAGTCGCTTCTCAGCGTTACTACTGGCGGCGATCCTAGGACAGATGTCTCCTCCCGAATAAATAATAAAAAAAAAACAGTACATCAGACAAAGTTCATAATTTCATTTTGCGTGCCTCCTGTCTATATCGTGGGCCTTAACCTAACCACATAATCATACCCGGTAAAGGGATGCCATATATTAACGTGTAAACCGAGTACAGGAACGAAGCAGAACACGCGCCTCTGGAGTAACGCGCTACAACCAGGCTTGCCAACTTTTCAGATTTCCACGACCTGACAAATGAATTTTCAGATATCCACGATGGACAACCTGACATTTGCCCGCAGGGGGTGGAGGATTAGAGGGAGGGAGAGGGGGAGAGGAGGGTATGAAACAAAAAGTAAAATTTATAAGGCAATAATCTTTTTTTGTTTTGTTGTAAATCATTGTAATGACAGTAACAAACAATGACGTGGAAGAAACCGTATTACACTGCATGTATGCAATCAAATTTCACAATGAAAGTAATTTTACATATTTTACAATATACGCTGCAGTAGTCCAATAGTCAAGTTTTAAACTCGTCGTTTGACAACTACTCATCTCTGAAACTACAATAACGTTTCTGTATTTTCTTTGGTAACTAAGTCATTGTTTATTTGTAACGTACGAAGTAATAACACTATTCATTCATTAATTCCCCACGAAAAAAACGAGCTCGACGTTCCGTCTTCGACTTAGTATGGGTTACTATAACAATAATCCAGTTTCTTCACGAAAACGGTTATGCGTCTAACTGTCGTAAACGTATGAACACAGTGCGAGAATGTTGCATTACGTTCAGTGAATGAGTAATAAGGAGCGAGGCGTGGTGACCTTGTTTACATCCTACACATTTGAGAAGAAAAAAAAAACAACCATTAATATCTAAAATTCATTAATATCGTGACATTTTGTGTCCGGTCACGTCTAGTGAATCAGACAGTCCGGTCGAAAACCGGATGGTTGGCAACCCTAGTTCCAACAGGGGAATGGTCGCCTGAGAAAAACTATATCCATTACAATGATATCAATTTAATTTTCGTCTTATTTTCATTATTCCTATCTTCTCTGTCAATGTTAATATTGCAAAATAATTAAAAAAGTAATGCAAATTTAATTGGTTGCAAATCATTTGAATAGAACTGTAATTACTTCTGCAAAAAAAATTTGTTTTTGAAGAAATAAACTTCACAGAATCATTAGTTTTTAATGTTCAAGTTATTATGGCTCTTTTTGAAACCTTATTCGTAAGTATGAGTTTCATATTCACTGAGTTCTTCCTGTTTACTTATTATTCCAGTGGCCCCCATGTGTATCTGTAAAGCTTATAGCTTGTGGTTCTTTCATTGAATACAAATGGTGAGTCAGGCATAAACGCTGGTATTATTTTAGCGTGTAAATCATAGATAAAACAATGGGCGCCGGGAGGGGGGTGCAAGGGGGTGAGGTCGCCTGGAAATTTTTGGGCCGATAGGGGGGGGGGCACCAACGCAGCCCTGGGTGCACCCCCCTAGAAGCAATCCTGCCGGCGCCCATTGATAAAACAATTAACCATTAAGAAAATCTCCTTATTTATATTTCACTATTTTAACTTACATAAATTTAAAAACTAACTTTTTATTACAATGTGCTAGTCTTTTGGGTCTTTACATATCACTAATAACATAATAGTTTAAGAAGTGGGATTCTTTTGCTACAAACTGTTTATTAGAACATTTGCATAGACGATTTTGAAAAATATATTACACAATGTGCTGCCATTATCCATGGTACACACCGTGATCCACTGCCGCAGGACTGCGTCCGTTCAGCCCTGATCCAATGCCACGTAGCTGCATCACAACAGAGAGTCGAGTCTACATAGCCAGAAGCATCCCGATACAGCTCAAGTATTGCCAGGGTGTCAGTAACACTTCTGTTGCTCATTAAAACAGAAAGCAGAAGTCGCTAGTGAACTCATTAGTTGTTTAAGAAGGGAATTACTCATGTCCATAACATACTGTGTAACCTCATATTTGAAGACGCAAACTGTTTCGGAAATTTTGTAAAGATGGCTCCTATAGATGTTGAATGTCTTCTGAGTATGGAAAATCACGGAATTTCCAAAACGGAATAACTTCAGATAACCTATTAAATTGTAAAGTATTTCACCCGCCAGTGTGGCTCACTTCGCTGGATCAAGGAGGTACAAGGGGCCCTCACGCATGGCCGTCTGATTGTGATAGTTTAAGAGGTTTCAAGCAATCATCTGGGCGATTGCTGGCACGGTCTCCAATCTGTCTCTCATAAATTACATATTTCACAAACAAAAAACACGCTTATCTTACAGAGCACACAAATTTATAAATTTCGCAGACATATTACAACAAAGACACCGAGCGTATTGGGTGACCGGTAAACTATCTGGTCTGGCATTCGGAAGGACGAATCCCCGTCTGGGCATCCAGATTTGGGTTTTCCATGGTTTCTCCTAATCACCCTTGGCAAATGGCCAAGGCCGAATTCCTTCTCGTTACTTCCCATCCCGCCTCTAATGACGTCGACGTTGACGAGGCGTAAGGCCGTATGTAAAGAAACAAGTGTAACAAAGACATTAGTCCAGTGGCATAAGTGTGAAGGGACAAACAAGCCCGGTTAAATTTTGGGTACAAATTCGGTTCCTACCTCCCACAACTCATGTTGCACACTGGCCGCCTGTGCAAGTAGGTGGACAGTGCCCAAGAGATCCTTGGTGGACGAGTCGGGGGATTTAAAATAATTTTTACAGTATTTCACAGTATGGTGGTAGCTGCAATTTATGTATTTAGATGTACTGTATATTGCCAGGGTCGTATGTGAGATGGTGGAGTTATCCTTTATTCAGGGATTTGTGTCATGTTAGAAGGTAGAACACTGAAGCTGGTTTAGCATGGAAACAACACCGTTCTTTATGTATTTGTTGTCGTAACGTGTTCTTAATATCTAAAAATCTAAAGAGGTACATTTCCGTCCACGACCTTAACAGATTTTGTTTATTACGGAATGAACAGGGTTGGAAAGATTGTTGAAAATCTGTTTGGAATTTGGTCATCAAACTTTCCACAAAGCACAGTCACTCTCTAAAATTGCGATATATGGAACATGAATGTATTCTAAAATGCTTAATGTATTGGATACATTTAAAACACGATTTATGTGCAAAACTTAGAACAGTATCAATATTACATCTGAAATAATGGTTTGACTTTCGGAATTAAATCCGTATAGAAGTAATGAGTTATGATTTTCTTTTTATCTGCAAGACGAGGTGATGGAAAGAAAAAAAAAGCTATTAATAAGAGAAAACTTAAGGTCGGGCCACACTAGACCGCACCGAACCCGGGCCGCACCGCACCGTCACTTTTCTTATTGTTGTCGCTCACTCGATTGAAGAGAGTTCAAACGACACCGCGTGTCGGCCGTGTGTTGGCCCGGATAAATTTGGTTTATATTTTGAAGGTGCGGCCCGGTGTCGGTCTGGTCATGGAGAACTCTATAGAAAGAGTTCTGAAATTTCCGATCCTTTTCGACTAAATATTGTTTTAACGTTACTGATTGCTTTAGAAGTGTGTCCTTTTTTTTTTCAGCCTCACTTCAGGTGCATCAGATATTCGTAAAATGTAGGTAGAGCCCTTGCATGTTCGCATTAACAAATCATATCTTTGCCAGTGGTAAATTCGATTTTAAGGCCTGTAAAAATTGCATCCGAGATCCGGATTTTGAACCGGGGACCTTCCGTACACAAATCTCTCGCCGCAAGCATCTGAATCTAGAGGTACTGGAAAATATGTATTCAATCAAATAAAAGTACATTTGTGTTTTGGGATAGTAAAATAAATTATATAAAACAAAAGTTCGTTTATTTTGTTATGTTTGAATAATCATTTTTGATTACATCCAGATTTGTCTTCTGACGTTACGGCGTACGATTGGGGAACTGAAAGTCACTTGTTCAAATCCCTGTCTCAGCTGTAATTTTTATGGGTCTTAAAACTGACCTCTGGCAAAGCTTTGATTTGTTAATGCTAAGATCCTACGATGCTCCATTCTTCGAATTTCTCGTTAATCTGTAGATTTCCTTTACAAATTAAGTGAAAACAATAGAGATGTACTGCGCGGCCGATAAGAAACTCTGAGACTTGAATTTTTAGATCACATGAAACTATTATTATTTTCAAAATATTTGAATTATTTATTTAAATTAAAATATATAACAATCTTTTTTAAAAAAGAAAATATTGAGTGAATCGAAAGTAGCCTCAGACAAAATAAAAATGTTAAATGTGAAGTGAGAGACACTTGACATTTCTTTGTTACTATGTAGAGATACACGAGAATCTTTCAATTCAGTACAGTATGACGATCATTTTTTAAAACTACAGTGGGATACTATTTTTGTGCATTAGAGATCAAACAGTGAGGTTATAACAAGAGTCAGGCAAAAAAAAAAAAAAAAAAAAAAAAAAAAAATAATAATAATAATAACATACTTTATTACATTCGTAGATTATTAAGTACAGTACTCTATAATAATGTACGGGTGGTAGCCGCAGCTACGATTCCCAAATCACTCTTAAGATAATTTTAAAAATTAATTTCGTCAAACAACCAAGTGTATACGTTAAAGGAGACTGGAGGCCGCGAAGGAACCCGTCCGTCACACGGCCGTGCTAAGGACCAGTGTGGACGCGAGGGGGGCGAGCCGACACTCGGCCTAGTGTTGGCTCGGACGCGGCGCGGTACGGTCTAGTGTGGCCCGACCTTTAAGGAGTAAGCATTTCCTACAGTAAACCAAGTGCTGTTCATCGTGTGGTATCTTTGCATTTGTTCTGTTTATTATCAGCTGATTAATGGTGGATGGTGTGTGTCTGGTGTGATACTGCATAATACATATTAAAGAGTCAAGCCGAGTGTAGGGAATAGAAGTGTGACACATCAAACAGGAGGTATGTTTCTATCTTCAAAGTATTTCTGGAGGGGTGAAGTACGTGTATTGCTTATTGTAATTCTATTAATAAAAGTTCGGTTTGCTCCCAATTATGACGTGAAAATGTGTATTGCTTATGCCATTAGTTTTGTACACTCTTATATCCGCTCATTTTCCTTTCTGACAACTCACGTATTATGATGTTTCTCGTGTGTATAAGGGGAATTATAAATCATTTAGCGTAATTTTATATGTGCTTTGTTTGGTCAGGTATATCACAGGAGCAAATTCGTGTATAGATTGTGTGAACGGTTTTACTGTTTTTGAGACAATAGTTCCTCCCCATAATGATTCATTGTGGACATGTGTATGTTGCGATTCAGGACTTTCTTCCAATGAGTATACAACACATTTTTGTGGTCGGTGTTATGGGGAGTGGAACTCCAAATACTTTGTGTATGTGTGTTCTGTACCTACCATGATTTCTATTTTGTTTCTTTCTCTATATTTTTTTGTGCATAGCTGATAGCAGTTTTTGCTACAAAACTACTGAGGTCACTAATTTGTCATTGCCTATATTTATTTTCTTGAAAATAATGCGCTCTTTATGTTATTAAAGTTAAACGTGAATGTATTGCAAATTTACTAGATATCTGAAGATCAAAATCAACTGTTAACGCTTTTATATCAGAAAGAAAGTGAAAAAAACTGGTTTTGAAGTTCAGAGTCAATGTTTACACATCAGTAAGTATCCTTTCATTGCTTACATCAAACGCCTTCAATAGTTTCCTGTCAAATTATTTACATATGTTGCCTTAGTAAGTTTAATGTTTTCCAGTGAGGTATGTATCTCTGTAACTAAAATCCTGATCCACAGTTAATGTTGTTATGATGATCCCATTAAACTCCAGTTTCGCTCCTATATGTTATTTGTTACCTGAACATTGCAGTAAAGTAATTGAAACTGTTTTAACTTTTTTTCCAGGTCAAATGATGAGCTTTCACTATAAAAATATTTCTGTGTTGCGGACACTATGGTAGTAGCTAAGTGAAGAACTTATGGTCACATCTCGTGTTAGCAATATGAGTACATCTAATGAGGGTATCATGCCAGTGGACAAGCCATCACGGTATACATGTGTCACGTGTCTTCAACTTTGCTCCACAAGGGACTTGTTAATAAGGCACGTGTTTAGCCATTACCTATGTGTTAACAAGCCAGTACACATTTGCCAGTACTATGGTCGGGTTTTCTTCAATCTGTAAAAGTTATGTGCCCAAGATTTTCAAGAGAGCGTCAAAGTTTTACTTACAGAGCCATTGGTTTAAAGTGCTGAACTTGCTTGTGCAATCTGTTCAGACACATTTTCATCTTGGTGCTTCCTAACAACACATGTGTTCACCCACGTTTCAGCTATTTCAAATCCGTTATATGTTTGTTCATATTGCTCTAAAGTTTTGAAAGAAATGGAAAAACACCAATTTCATGAATACACCAGCAGAACTTCACAAAGAAGGTAAGATGATGGATTCTTATTTTGAGTTGATGTTGCAATTATTTTTTTTCACTTTAATTTTTTCATGTGATTAGAAGTTTTGCATCACTAAATTTTAATCTCATCATTTATCATCAGTTTAAACAATTCATAAGTTATTGTTTGATCCTATAGCTAACATTTGTGAAGTTATCTGAGAAGTTTAGGATTGTAATTATTTAATTAGTAGAATAATACAAAGCCAGGTATGTTTGTTGTCTAGTTTCAACATAGTTGCATTTACAGTAGTGGCTAACTAACCTTGATATTTTGGAAATGATTATAAGATACTGAGATATTCAGTGGTGGTGGCATTTTAAAATTTATAACATTACAATGTACATTTTTAACTACTGGTTTATTAAGGATTTTTTATTTTTTTTTTAGTTTTAACTTTTTAGTTTTATTGAAGGAAATTCTTTATGAATCGAAACGAAGAATAAAATGATTCCTGAACCGGGGAAAATAACTTAGCAAAACTAATCAAACCACTGAATAAATTAAATTAATTCTGAACCGTATTTCAAATCTCAGTGGACCCTATTAACCAGTCTAGTGACCAGCGCTTCTTCTACTTCACCAAACAACTTGATCAGTAAACACGGCGCTGCTTACCTGAAGAACTACAAGTGGCCTCCATCTTTGATTTTCAGATTTTTATAGTGATTTGTACTAATGGTTTAAGATTATCGCATTTGTACTGTCTTTACACTTCTTGCAAACTAACTCATAAAATATCGATGTCTATGAGATTTCATCAAATAAATTGTATTTGTTTATACATTACATATTATTTGTATAGTCATATGATAAATAAATAAATAACACTCAGTGAGCAAATTAGACAGATTAATTCCTTCCCATATTCTTATTATACTGGTATAAATATTCTACCTGTAATCAGGCTCATCATCGTTATTATCAGCTAATATTTCTGTTTCTGAATTACCAAAAGTATCTCCTCCAGACACCCGTTTATTTACAGGTGGGAGTACAACACAATCTCTTTTACCACAAAATTATGTTGAATCCATTTTAGGTCTCAACGAAATTAAAACAAAATAACTTGTACAAGTTGAGGGTTATCTCATAAGCAATGTTGCTTGTAAGCAAGTATAGTATGTTCTAATTATAAATCTGACACACGTGATTTAGTTGTTTGACACATAAAAGTCACTAATAAACTTCGATGGAATAAAGTAACAGACATATACTTACAGTTATGTGTTTTAAAATATGTAAAGATGCTTTCAAATAGCACTTGCAGCTGCTCTGGCGAATACACCACTGATTGTGAAAATCACCTATCAAAATAAGTAGAAGTAGAGAAACATCTGATTGTGAAAACTCACAAGCAACCTTTTGCTTAAGGTTCGAGCTGCTCATAAAGGGATGAGGAATAAAAAATAGTTACATATATAAGTACCGAAATTACGGTTGCTTGAGAGTAACATTACTAAACAGAAGGATAAGGAGATAAAAGGGAAAAGGTTTATAAGAAAATAATCGAGCGAGAATATCAGCAACATAAAATAAGAAGAGGGCTCCATTTTATGAGCGCTTGCTTATAGTGCATGGACTGAAATAGACTACATATCTAGGTACTATGACGTCCTTGATAAAGGAGTTAAAAATTTTATTGCTGTTTTGAAACTTCTCAAGAAACGTCCGGACCATCGTAAGTTAAATTAAATTATCAGAATATAAGAATTTGATGGAGTGGTTTCTGAACTAGGGCAAAGTTTTGTAGATCAGAATATCTATAGATTAAAAAATCCTTTTTTAAGTAACTGTCCATATCAATAACATTATGTAAGTCAAAGTTAACTGATAAACTTAGAGGTAGGTATTAAGTATAATTGTTGAAAATACCATGTAAATGAAAGATTCCAATGCTTTTTAAGGTTGCGGTTAGTATACTGATTAATGTAATGAGATTGAATTTAAGTACTGTGGCGGGAGTAGAGGTGAAAACTAATATTTCCTAGTCCCCAATTGACTTGCCCTGATACTATTTATTCTCTTCTTCTGGTGGATATTTCTTGAGCTAATCTGACACCTTGTTTCTGAGAGCGAATGGGAAGATATTAAGAGAGGGTAGTTTGAACATTGAAAGTTGGTTTTGGAAACCTCTTTTAATTACTCTGCTTGAGAACCGTACACAGGTGATGATATTGCGTAACTCATCAGTCATCGGTTCACAGGGATGACTGACTGGCCTTCTGATCGCTACTAAAAAAGTCAGCTAGGTAAGCGCGAGTCAAGTCGAAGCTGGTAGACCATATACTGGTCCACCGAAGAATGAGAATCAATCAATCGATCACAGCTGCTGGTAAACCCGTTTGAGCTGCCTTGTCAGCCAGCACTGCATGTGTTGCCATTTTTGTCCAGTCTCGAATCAACCAATTCCTTACTGAAAGCAAAAACAAGTATGGGAGTAGCTAAACCTGCGCTCGCTGGCTGATTTTCCAAGATTGATAATATTCAGTTATTCAATTAAATACCCAAACAATGACCCACTACAGTACCAGTGAAAATATTAACTTATGTAACTTAGCACATAAATTAATTACTAATTACTAGACCACCCGTGCCAATATTTCGCGAAACAAATGCGATGAATAGTGAGCTTGAATATGATGTCACCAAAGCTGAGTCATTACTCTTCATACTCCTACTTCATTTATCGATTTTGGTTATAAATCAAAAAAGATAATAGGCTCGAAATATATAAAACGTATTTTAGAAATATTGACATTTTTGCCCTCTAAGGGTCGAATTACGAAAAATTCCTTTCTTGGAATATAATGTTATCACAGCGGAAACCTTAGTCTTTAATATGATATCTCATTTATCTATATCGGTTAGATATGAAGGGAGATAAATAGCTTGTGACACAAAAATGCGTTGTAGAACCATTTATACTTTTTCCCTTTAAGGGTTGAATTCCAGAAACTTCTTTCCTAAAACATCATGTCACCAAAGCTGAGACATTATTCCTAACACTCTTACTTGATTTATCGATTTATGATAAATATCCAAGGAGATAAATGGTTCGAGACACAAAAAACGCATTTTAGAAAAATTGACTTTTTGTTCTATTACAGTTAGATATCAAGGGAGATAAATCGCTCGTGACACAAAAATGCGTTATAGAAAAATTTATACTTTTTCCCTTTAAGGGTTGAATTTCAAAAACATTCTTTTTAAAATATGATATCACCAAGCTGAGACATTACTCCCTATAATCCTATTTCATTTATCGATTTTGGTTAGATATCCAGGGAGATAAATGACTCGGGATACAAAAAACGCATTTTAGAAACGTTATCATTTTTGCCTTTTAAGGGTCGAATTACGAAAAATAACTTTCTTAAAATATAATTTTACCATGCCGGAGTCCTTAATCTTTAATATGATACCTCATTTATCTGTATCGGTTAGATATTTAGGGAGATAAATCGCTCGTGACACAAAAATGCGTTATAGAATAATTTATACTTTTTCCCTTTAATGGTTGAATTCCAATAACATTCTTTCTTAAAATATGATTTCACAAAGCTGAGACATTACTCCTTATAATCCTACTTAATTTATCGATTTTAGTTAGATATCCAGGGAGATAATGGCTCGAGTTACAAAAAACGCATTTCAGAAAAATTAACATTTTTACCCTTTAAGGGTCGAATTACGAAAAATTCCTTTCTTAAAATATAATGTTACCACGGCGGATACCTTAGTCTTTAATATGATACCTCATTTATCTATATCGGTTAGATATTAAGAGAGATACATCGCTCGTGACACAAAAACGAATTGCAAAAATATTGATCCTTTTGCCCTTTAAGGGTCGAATTCCAAAACATTTCTGTCTTAACATATGTCATCACTAAAGCGGAGATCTTAATCTTTAAAATGATACTTCATTAAACGATTTCAGATAGGTATCCAGGGAGATAAATGACTTGTAACACAGAAAACAGCATTTTATAAATATTTACATTTTCGCCCTTTAAGGGTCGAATTCCGAAAATTTTAGTTTTTAAAATATGATGTGACAAAAGTGAAGACCATTTGCTTTAAAATGACACCTGATTCACTGATTTCGGTTAAGTATTAAGGAAGATATAGGCTTGTGACAAAAAAATACCTTATAGCAATAATATATATGATGAGGAAATGTAAAGGACTTGTTACCACATATAACATCTTTCTATGTAGAAATAAGATAGAAAGAAATATTAAGAACTTAAACCACTATTGCTTAAAACTAAGTGCCTTACAAAGAATACTTAATATATTTACCCAAGCCCAGCTAGAATTCAGATGTGTGTATATTAAACCCATCTAACTAATTCAAACCATGAAGTTATAACATCTAGGAATGAAGGTGATTAGGAATTAGAAATGAAATAACTTTGTAAAAAATAAATAAATAATGTTGGGAAAAATAACATATTTATTTTGGAGACAAGACTACTTTTTCTTACATATGTGAGTAATTTACAACTATATTAATATTTAATTAATTACGAATAATTTCCTTCAAAGTATTGTAAAAGTGTGATTTTTTATTCCAGAGAATTTCAATTTATAATTTCCATCGATTATTGATGACATTGGGCACATGCTGGCATCCTATTTTATGCAAAAGGGAGTGGGAAAATTTTTTTGGGTAAGGATGTCAAGGATTATAATATATCAGCAAAGGATGTGATGAATAATTAAAATTCGTAAATGGCAAAGGTGGGTGAGTAGAGGTATTCAACACGTAATGTATATAAGATAGTAATAAAAATAATATGAAAGTAGCCATTAGAACACTAAGGAAATTATTACAGGGTCATGCCCACCAATGCAATTCAATACAGTTACCAACGGGCAGCATGTTGAAGGGAAGAGAGGACTATGACAATAAATTATCAATTGATTTCAGCTATAAGGGAATGAAATAGTTTTCATTTATAGGTAGGAGTGATGGACTGAAAACATATTACCTAAGGAGTTAATGAATATCTCTGAGAGTGTGATTGATTTTGAGGTGAACATTTGTGAAAAATGTAAAATGTAGAACTGCCATCAGGGCATTACCTTTTTTCGCAACTGATATGAACAATAATAATTGACTAGAAGATAATCTGTGTGAGCATATAAACCTTCCACATTATCTGATCACAGCTTAAGAACATAGAGTGAACTTCTAAATAATTTGTCTTCTTCTGTAGAATTAGCTTACAGGAGCAAAAACTTTTTTTAATCTACTGCATTGGCTCTAACTTTTGATCATCAGCGCTACAATAATTTACTACAGTAAGTGTTTTCTGAACTGTTGTAGCCTGCCTACGTGATATCAAATAAACCAAGTCTAAAGAAGTAGGAAATCCTTAGAGAATGGTAATGGGGAAAAGGGCATAGAGAAATTAATGGTAAGGGTAGATAAGAATTTAGAATCAGGTATATAGTATAAGATAACGAAAAATGTGTATAATCTTCTTGTGAAAGCTTTATTCAATGAGTTGAATTCTGTTAAAAAGCTGGTAAATATATATGGACTTTCAGTAAAACAGTAAGTAAATGATTTTCTACTGCTGAACATTGATTTATTTTATTCAGTTTATTTATAACAGCAATGGTTGAAGTATTGTTGAAAAGATGACTGAAATATCAGGCTAATAATCCAAATATCTTAATGATGACTCAGATACAAGTAATTAACAGTGCTAGCCAAGGCTGAGAAATATGCACCATTTCCTAAAACTTATAGACTGTAATTTTGTTTTATTCGCAAATTAACATCTTTAAACATAATTCTATAAGTAAATTGAATTTTTCAGATCATTGCTAAAGTAACATTAAAAATTTATTCTTATTTATTCCTGAAGTTCATCTCCTTTCATTATGATACATGTGTTAAAAATTAACTGTACACATGCTCAGATCAATTTTAGAATTTTCTCTGATACACAAATCCTTGTTCTCAGTTTCACAGGCACATATGCTGACATGCTAACATTACAAATCAGCTTAGCTACGAAAGAATTCCATCACGTGAATAGACATTTCAATGGGAAGAAACAAAAACTATTCAATTAAATCTTATTACAGTGAAAACCTACTATTTCATTTTTGTTACCTGGTACATGTATGTATGTTTTAATATGATCTGTAAAAATAGGATTACCTTATTTTAAGGTAGATTAGACATAATACAATTAGTATAGCACACAATTATAATAGTGGATAACAGTCTCAGAGCAGATAAACAGAAAATTCTTAGGAACAAATATTGAACTCAACAAAGAATTTTATGTTAGATAACTGACAAGAAAGATATACAGTAGCTTTCAATTACATATCAACAATATACAAGAATTATCTATGATAATTAAGGAAAGCATAAGAAATTGTGAAACAGTATACACAAAAAATAGGCATTTCGATTTGTCACAAAGCAGCCATTAACATACAATTACTGTAATTACTATGTCATTAGACCATGCAATGGAATCTGCAGAAAAATTATCTCGAGCAGTCAATCCGCTGAATAAATTATACAATAAGCCTTAAGGTAAAAAGGGGGCATTAATACTATATCAAAAATATCACAAGGAAACAGAAATTGCCAGTAACATGTTCCCTTCTAAATCTGCAGGATAACAAGCATAAAATTATTTTCTACAATCACCAAAATTAAAAAGTGGATAGTAAAAATTAACTGATACATTATTGTTAAGTTCATTAGGTGTTATAAACAATTATATCCATATTTATGCCTTAAGAAGGCATTCACTTTATGAATTTTTCTAAATATGTTCTGTCATGTGACATTCAGTATGCCTTTTTTAAAATTATAAGCCAGTACATGTTTCTATGAGAGAATCATTCTACCGAAATTAATGCTAGCACAATTTTCATCAATTTCAACATTACTGGCCCACAGATACGATGTTTTAAATATTTCTCAGCAAAAAATTCATTAAACTAGATCAATTTTAGAAAGAATCTTAGTGCTACCTGATACTATAAAATGACAAAGCATTAATTATCCTTCCACATGAGTTCATCAATATGCATTAAATTTCCAGAAACACTAAAATATATCCTGAGATACCAAAAACTAATTGCCATTCACATTATTTTATTTTTGAATGGACTATAGGTTATTCAGATTAGAGTACTATTTACGACAATTTTTCAAAAGGAAATGGCTATTCATCTGAAAGGATTCTTCATTTTATTGCAAGACGACTTGACTGAGCAAATGATTTTCTACAAAACTCACAAGCAAATGGCTTCTGACCTAAATGATTTTTAGTATGACATGTACAATTACCAGACTGAGAAATAATACTTTCGGCAAAATTTGTAGAAACTGCCATAGTCATTCAATTTAATGAATTATTTATGGCATGTGATATTGGAAGACTTAGGAAACTTTTTCCTACAAAATTTGGTTTTAAACAGCCTTTCAGCTGAATCAAATCTCCTAGAGACTAATATGTTTCTATAGAGGATAAAAGATTTTCCACAAAGTTCATTAACAAATAGTTGTTCAACGTAATTTGAAGTTCTGTGCATTGCATGGCCACCGGGTTGGGAAAATGTTTTTTCACAAACAGCACACCTATTTAGCTACATGACATCCAATATGGTCTCTAAGGTGACAATACCGAGAAAATGATCTTCCACAAAATTCACACACAAACAGTCGTTCACCTGAATGAATTTTTTTATGGCGTGTAAGGTCACTGGAAGTAACAAACGATTTTCCACAAACTTCACAAGCAAATGGTCGCTCTCCAGAATGAATTCTGTTATGATTACTAAGCTGACCAGGGTGAACAAACGACTTTCCACAAAGCTTACAAGGAAATGGTCGTTCTCCAGAATGAACTCCTCTATGACTTCTAAGGTGACTGGACTGAGCAAACGATTTTCCACAGTGTTCACAAGCAAAAGGCCGTTCTCCAGAATGAATTCTTCTGTGGATTTTAAGGTAACTTAACTGAGGAAACGATTTACCACAAATTTCGCAAGCAAACGGCCGTTCTCCAGAATGAAATCTTCTATGGATTGTGAGGTGACCAGAACGAACAAACGATTTTCCACAAATTTCACACATAAATGTCTGTTTACCAGATTTAATACTTCTATGGTTTATAAGCTTACTATAATAAATAGATGACTTTTCATAATCTGTATAAGCAAATGGATGATCACCAGGATATTTTCTTCTGTGGACGCTAAGATAACTTGAATTAGTAAATGAGAAAGTTTGTGACTCACGTGCATAGTTGTAGTTTTGAGGCACATCTGTACACCTAGAAGAAACAACAATGTTTAATGACACCAACGAATTAATACATTTCGAAAAAAAATATGGTTATAAACTATTGTGAAATAAAAACAATTTTTTTATTTATTTCGTGTCAGAAACATACAGTCACACAATCACCAACATCAAAAATTACTGGGCCAGAACTTGGCCACTTCCAGTGCATTTTCTGAGGCCTCATTCAGATCACTTGCCGAGCAGAATGCCGGACACAGTCGACACTGGAGCATGTGCGGAACAGTCTGGTCTTCACCGCAGTCGCACTTGATACCATTGATCTCATAGCCGCATTTTGCTAAGTTGACTTTCTATCTGATCACTCCTGATCCTAACCTATTCAAAGACTTCCACATGAACCATCCCTTGTCAAAGCCAGGTGGCAAAGATTCGGACAGTCTTCCCCAGCCACGCGGAAGGGGAGCCTTAGCTACCTATAGTTGTAACCAGGCATTCTCAATTGTCATTGTAAGTTCCTGAGAATTTCTTAGGAAACTTTTCTTGAACTTCAGTCTTTGTCTATGTGGTATATGTCCATATAATGGATGAGATTTTTTCATGGTCCACTTACCACATTTCCTTGTTCACTGCTATTTCTCTTGAAACAGATGGTGGTGCATCCCTGCGAGGCGGTGGAGCCATTTCACTGGAGTTGATTTTAAGGAGCCTGTTATGATTCGGCAAGTGTCATTAAGTGCAATGTCTACCTGTTTGGCATGGGTTGAGCTGTACCATACAGGACAGGCATACTCTGCAGCCAAAAAACATAGCGCTAAGCAGAAGTTTGAATTGTTTCAGGTTGGCTACCACACTGTGATCCAGCCAATTATTTTAGGATATTGTTTTCCTAGTGGAAACTTTCAGCTTGGAATTCATGCAGTGGCTTCTTTATTCCTTAAATGAAGAGCACATACTTGTGTCTTCACAGGATTTGGTTTTCACTGGTTTGTGCTGTAATACCTTGATAAATCTTCCAGACAGTCAGTATGGGTGCTCTTCATTGTCTCAGAGTCTTTTCCCTGTGAGGACAGAGCAAGATCATCAGCATACACGAAATTCCTGCATTTAGGGGTAGGTGGTTAGGCTGACCATTGGTATATATGTTAAACAATATACAGAATAGCACACTTCCTTGGAGTATACCTTTCTTCTGTAACCTCCAACGGCTACAATGTCCTTGGAAGTGAACAAGGAATCTGCGATTCTGCAGGAGAGAAGCATACATGTTGAAGAGTACACAGCATATATGTCTGTGGTATAGTTGTTTCTTAAAATAGGCCCTTGTTTTTTAGATATTCGCATGTAAAAATAATAATAATAATAATTAAACGCTGTCTATATAGTAAAGTATTGGTCCATATCATCAAATGGCAGCGTGATCTATGTAATAGGATGTTGTTTTCACAATTTTCTGACCTGAGTTCAAATACCCGCAGAATCAAATATTTTTATTTATTTTTAGAAATTGTCAAGCTTTACTTTTTTATTTTGTTTAAACTTCATTTACATACTTTTGTTGCGTGAAATAAAATCTAAAACAAATTGCATTACTTATAACAGATACACGAAACGTAATTTCGGCCCATATATCAACAATGGCTTCCTAATATGCCACGCCCGTACCCAATGAAATTAAGTCAGGAGGCGAATCTGCTAGTAAACTGGAATCTGACACAAGAATATTGCAATGTTTATAAGCATGTTTCATTAGTTCTTCCATTTCCTTGTTGAGCTCCATTTTTCTTCATGGATAGGCCTACAATTTTTTTTTTCAACCATTTACACGCAAACGTTCTTGGAACAAATCGAGTGTAGAAGAAAGTTTTTCTCTCTATCTTCCCAATGCTACATATTTCGTTTAAAATACCTCCTTATGATACACAAGTAAAGAAACGACGAAAATGAAATAAAGTTATAGTAACTATTTAAATTAAAAAAATGCACCAAAACAATAAACTTATTAACAAAATTTAGAAAATAATGTAAGAATGGAGACATTCCTGATGTATGATTGGAATGAAGTTTTCAAGGGTGTGCGGCCGATTTGTGTTGTGAAAAACAAACCGTCAGTAGACCCGTGAAATCATTACGAAATAAAATATTTTCAGGAAAAACATGACGCTGAACTGTAGGTAATATATTTAGTTTTAAATATTATTTCAAGCAATAAAAGTATGTAAATGGAGTTTAAACAAAAATTAAATAGTCAAGCTCGACAATTTCTGAAGATAAAAATAAATAAAAATATTTGATTCTAGGGGATTCGAACTCTGGTAAGAAAATTATGAAACCAACATCCAATCAATAGACCACGCTGCCATTTGTTAATATGGGACAATAATTTACTATATAGACAACATTTAAAAAATTTAGTTTTTTTGCATGCAAATATTTCAAAAGCTAGGGCATATATAACATATATGAAGAAGATCGAAATGCGTTCTTAACATGTCTGATGGATTCCAAGTAATACTGATATTCCTGGTCAGGTTGTAGAACTTGACTAGTAGTAGCTGATAGTTGCCAGTGTCATACGCTGCTGACAAATCAACAAATACCACTCGTGTTATCTTACAAGTTTCAAAACCATCTTCTATAAACTGCGTGAGATTTAGTAGTTGTCCCGGGCAGAATCCAGCTTGTTCAGGAATAAGCAAAGTATCAACTAAAGGCAACATCCGGTTTAAGATAACTCTTTCAAGCAGTTTGTAGAGGTTCCAAAATTCTTTGGATGGTTTCATTCTTTGCCAGGTTTAAGCAAGGCAATCACTTGGCTCTTCCACCAGATCTTTGGAATTTGACATGTTCTAATACAGTTTTTCAAAAGCTAAAGGATCCACTTCTGTGTTGTTAGACTAAAGTGCTTAATTTGATCTGTCCTGCTGTCATCCAGGCCTACTTATTTTCCATTTTTGTTATGTATTGTAGCCTTATCTAATTCTTCCATGCCGAATGGCGTTATGAGGTCGTTATTCTCCTCTTGGCCTTCTTTTTGCAGTTTGTGCATTTTTTACTTGTGATTAGCATCAAAACAAAAAAAAATTAATAATTATTTTAACAGAAGCTGAATAAATTTCTCAAGATTCCTTAATTTATTTCTAGATACAATTCACTGAAAATGATAGAATATATCAGGTAAGAACTTGATATCATTTTGATATCCTTTTTAATTTGTCAGAGTCATTTCTCTATATCGAGTAAATACTACTGGAGATTAAATAACTGCAATATGAAATTTACTCTATAATGGTAGTAAATTTTAATTAAAATTCTGACAAGCCAAGATACTGGATTGTTATCTAATTTAAAACAAATAGGCATTTAAATCAATAATTAGTTAAGACATAAGAGTAATGTAACGACCCTACAATTAACTTGGAGGAAGCCATTAAATAATAGTTTTAATTTCTTTTAAAACCAACTCTTCTGGTAATTAATGGTACCTTTCCTTAAAATGTGAATCCTCACAAGATGTATCATTTCAGAAATGAATAATAATTTTTTCCTGTTCTTGTTTTCCCATTTAACAAACTGTTTTGGTCGTTTTATTTAACTATTAATTTAATAGTGTAATATTCCACGTTTAAGTTTTGCGTGTTTGTAGAACTTGTGGTTGTGTATATCTTAAATTATGCAATTACGTTTATTCACCTTTATTCTCATTTCAAAAAACTTTTCTATAAATATAAACTTTGCTGAGAAGGAGAGAAGACCTTTTACTGCCTTTAGCAGCCCTCAAAGTAATTTTAGAACTAATAATCAGTGTAGTACATTATTGATAGTCTCAAACTTTGTCCCCAGAGAGCTACCTCTCTTCATGCTCTATTGAAGCTGTCCTGCTCACATGTGTTAGCCGCTGCATACTTTCAACAAGCCACACAGCTTTTTTCAGCCTCTGCAGTTAACCAGCTGCCTATTAATATCTCCCAATCACAAGCTAATTCACTTAAGTCTGTAAATGATTACTAGTGCCTTTTATGGTATGTCTACTACAGCCTGAATTTTTTATTAACGAGCTGTGCTCTGTGCATATGCAACTCCCCGCTCTCTGTCCTTACCCCATATATATAATTAAGGAAGGATAGGGAAATATGACCCAACACTTACCACAGATGAAGGCGGCTGGGACGACGAACAAAAAACAAACTCAAGAGAAGCGCAATATTTCGGCCTACAACAGCCTTAAACGTGCAGAAGGTGAAGCACCAGGCGCCGTCACAAGTGTACATATAGACGGCCGACTGTTGAATGGCGTCTCAGGCGCGGATGGTAGTTTAGGTGAAAGGGGGGCGGGGAGTAAGCTCAAAAATTGGGTCGATAATCGATACTGATGACGATATGTTATTATTGAAAGAGGTGAATAATAACTGGGTGGGGATATACCGGGTGAGTTTTTTATCTTGAGACAACTAAATATCTCGAAAACTACAAATCCGATCAAAAAAAGTGGGTAATAAAAATTGTTCGTCTCGACGGGGGACATCCGATGATACCAAATTTGACTCCCCACCCCCACCCCCTAGGGGTGGGGGAAGGGGGAGAAAAAAAACTTAAATAGGAACCCCCATTTTTTATTGCAGATTCTGATTCCCCGGAAAAAACTACCCCTATTTCACCCCCAATTCGAGTCATTTTGGTCGATAGATGGCGCTGCAATCGACAAAAATCAAAATAAGCAAAAATTCATTTAAAAATGAGGATATCTCGTGAAATACACATCAGATCAGCAAAATACAAGTTAATGTGATTGATATTTTTCAAAAACTATTCAATAACACCACCCACCTCCAAACTTGAGGGATGGGAATGGACATTATTTCAAAATGCACTGATGCAAATTCTTTAGCAGATAGCGAAAGTCAAACATTACTTTTTGCGTTACCCAGGAACAACGACGTGGACGTAGTAATTTTCTGTTCCCTTTGGGGTGCTAGATTTAGGTGAGTCCCCTCGCCTCTCACCATCGGGGTGCTTGTTTTTGGTGAGTCCCCTCGCCTCTCACCATCGGGGTGCTTGTTTTTGGTGAGTCCCCTCGCCTCTCACCATCGGGGTGCTTGTTTTTGGTGAGTCCCCTCGCCTCTCACCATCGGGGTGCTTGTTTTTGGTGAGTCCCCTCGCCTCTCACCATCGGGGTGCTTGTTTTTGGTGAGTCCCCTCGCCTCTCACCATCGGGGTGCTTGTTTTTGGTGAGTCCCCTCGCCTCTCACGTGTTTGTTTCTAACAACAATTCTAAAGCAAGTGCTCGAAAATATCACCACCGACATCGATGCATTTATTTACCCGCTCTTGGAATGATTCGACGCAACTAAGAAGCATATCCGGCGTGATTTTTTGACAAGCGTTGGTAATTCGTTCAATCATGTTTTCAGGCGTTGTTGGCACTTCACTGTAAACTTCATTCTTCAAGTATCCCCATAAAAAAAAATCAGGCGAAGTGAGATCTGGTGATCTTGCAGGCCACGGCACTGGACCTCCTCTTCCGATCCATCGACGATTGTACAGACGATCTAACACTTCCCGCGATCTTACAGCAAAATGTGCTGGACAACCGTCATGTTGAAACCACATTGTTTGTCGCACGTCTAAGGGTACGTCTTCAAGCAATGTTGGCAGTACGTCCTCTAAGAGTTGTTGATATTTCTCCCCATTGAAATGTCCATGGATAAAATGTGGACCAATAAGTTTGTCCCCAATTATCCCACACCAAACATTTACATTCCACGGACGCTGATGTTCAACTTGGCGTAACCAATGCGGGTTTTCCACACTCCAATAATGCATGTTGTGTCGATTAATGGTGCCGTGGTTAGTAAAAGTGGATTCATCCGAAAACAGTACTCGAGCAAAGAAATGGGGTTCTTCTTGTATTTTCTGTAGCGACCATCGGCAAAATGTCAATCGATTATCGAAATCATTGCCGTGAAGTTCTTGATGCAACGAAACATGGAACGGATGGTATTTTCTACGATGCAAAATCTGACAAACACTTCCCTCCTGAGTGAACTGTTGGATAATACGGTAAAAAGAAGCGCGCGATCGAGGCTGGTCTGGAAAACGATGAGCATAAAGATCAACAGCATTATCGATATTCTTGCGACATTCTCCATAAATGTAGACCATTTCAATTTTTTCTTGCAACGTTATAGCCTGCATTCTCATTGACACGTGCAACAGAACGAAGTAAATAAATCAGAGATGTTATGAACGCTATGAAAGTACATCAAGTAATGAGAAAACTCTGAGAAATGAGCGACGATGTGAACGCAATGGAAGTACATCAAGTAATGAGAAAACTCTGAGAAATGCAGCGCCATCTATCGACCAAAATGACTCGAATTGGGGGTCAAATAGGGGTAGTTTTTTCCGGGGAATCAGAATCTGCAATAAAAAATGGGGGTTCCTATTTAAGTTTTTTTTCTCCCCCTTCCCCCACCCCTAGGGGGTGGGGGTGGGGAGTCAAATTTGGTATCATCGGATGTCCCCCGTCGAGACGAACAATTTTTATTACCCACTTTTTTTGATCGGATTTGTAGTTTTCGAGATATTTAGTTGTCTCAAGATAAAAAACTCACCCGGTATATATATAAGTGAAACGTAAAATAAATGTAAATAGCATAGATAATAGTAAATACAGAAATACAAAAACGTAAATGGTATAGATAATAAGAGCTGGGTCTGGTGGGCAGAGTTTATTGGAGATTGAGGCCATGAGGATGTCTGGTGTCAAGGATATTCTGGTAGGCTAATTCCCATCTACGATGTTCAGAGGGGGTCGTGTTGTTAGGGAAAACTCTGATTGCCCTAACTGAAAAACAGATGTTCAAATTATTGATTTTGTGGGAACTGGCATGTTTTGCAACTGGATGGGCCTCATTGTTAGTATAGACTGTCTGCCTGTGGCCATTCATTCTGATAGCTAGGGGATTGGTTGTGAGGCCTATATATGAGCTGGAGCAATAGAGGCATGTCAGTTGGTATATGAGGTGTGTTGTCATGCAAGTAGCATGACCAATGATAGGGAATGTTTCACCTGTTGTAGGATTTGAGTAAGTGGTAGTGGCTGAGTACATGCTGCATGTTTTACAACCAGTTATTATTCACCTCTTTCAATAATAACATATCGTCATCAGTATCGATTATCGACCCAATTTTTGAGCTTACTCCCCGCCCCCCTTTCACCTAAACTGAGACGCCATTCACCAGTCGGCCGTCTATGTGTACACATGTGACAGCGCCTGGTGCTTCGCCTTCTGCACGTTTAAGGCTGTTGTAGGCCGAAATATTGCGCTTCTCTTGTGTTTGTTATTTGTTCGTCGTCACAGCTGCCTTCATCTGTGGTAAGTGTTGGGTCATATTTCCCTATCCTTCCTTAATTTTATTGCCTTAAAGCTTTTTCCTGCTCATTGTTATTATATATATCCACAATTAGTACTTTCTTTCTTCATGGCATTTGCAGAACTATTGACTCCATAACCGCCTAACCTAACTGAATATTACACTGCAGTAGTCCCAGGCGAGGTACAAGCATTCTAAAATATGACACTTCCAGATTGAGGTTCTGCCCATTTCTGTTTTTTTTTACTTATGGCTTTACGCCACATCAACGTCAAGGTCATAAGAGGCGGGATTGAATTGGGGACAAGGAATGGGAAGAAATTCTGCCAAGGCCTTTCCTTTTGAAGGAAACATCCCGGCATTGGCCTGGAGCGATTTGAGGAAACCATGGAAAACCCAAATCTGGATGCCCAGATGGGGATACGAACCACCGTCCTCTCTAATGCGAGGTCAGAGTGCTAACTGCTCACCCAAAACGCTCGGTCTGTAGTTGTTTAGTCATCACTAAAATAATAACGCAGACATATTCGTGTGCTTTAGCAATTTGAATGTAGAATATTTGAAAGAATATGCCCTGTTTCTAGGTAAGCTATGCTATATAAAGATAATCTGGAATCATGAAAAATGTTAAGCCGCAAACGCCATTTCAACGCAATAGATGATGTTTGTGGTAGCAATACCTTGCATGATCATCGGAATAAGCTCTGCTGGATTACTTCTAGAGTGCACCCACTAAATAGGATACAACAGCCTGTGCGAAGAACCTATGCAGCTGCTGGTGACGACGCTGCCAAGAGAGAGTTACTTTCTAGTATAGCGTAGGAAATGTGAACAATTAAAATCATTGAATTTTTTCACGCGATCTCGTATCATTTTTTTTCGATTTATATATTCAGTAACACATGAGATGCCGTTTCAACTCTGCACTGCTGTCGAATTCTTATTTTTCTTTGGACTTCCTCTCTCTCCAAGCCACATGTTTACGAGTACTTCTGAAACACCTGCAAGGATACTACCAAAGATGCTGGCTTTTCCTTTTATTTTTGGCTTATGGCTTAACGTTTCGTCAACGGTGAAGTCCATAGAGGCAGGAAAGTGACTAGGGCAAGTAAAGGGAAGGATTTCGGGCATGGCTGTTAAAGAGAAGCATCCCGGCATTTACCTGAAGTGTTTTGGGGTAACATGAAACACCTAAATCTTTTTGCCCAGATGGGTATTCGAACCCAATTACTCCCAGATGCGAGTCCAAAACATTAACCATTCACCACCTACCACGCTCGGTACGGCATTTTCATAACATTTAAGGTCATATATCACATTCGAAAAGTGATAATGTTGCTCAGATATAAGTGGAAACTCTCAATCGTACTCGGTAAAATTGACATTAAAGTTTTGCTTCAAATATATATACTATTAACATCGCCAGTGATAATCATTAGTTGCAGCAGTCTAGCAGCTTAATCGACTAAATTACAACAATGGCATATCACAGACTGGCCAATGGCTTGTAAATGTTTTAAATGGCTTAGCCAAAATAAATCATTTTGAAACGAGAATTAATAGCTTCACATAGATAAAAATTACATTAATAAAACATTAGATATTTAAATTCCATAATACAAATGACAGAAGAAAAAAATAAAGAACACTGCAAAATGGTACTTTACCTTAGTGAAGAAGTTGAAGACTTGATTTGTAAAATTCTCCCTTTATGCTTTTGGAGTGCATTCGAATCTTCAAATATATTGGAACAGCATGTACAAATGCACAATGGACAGTGAACAGTGTATAAATGACAGAATACATGTTTTACTAAAAATGCTTGGTAGAAAAATTTTGCATACATAATGCGCAAGAAAGCTGAAATAATGCTGACTCTTTTAACGCACTCATTTTACAGTGGGAAATATGTGTGTGGGATGTTAACATATCTGGTAATACAGCACCACATTTTTCGCAGACATGTGCTGGTGGAATTAAATAACTGATATGTTTGAAAATATGTCTGACCATCAAGCTGATTGTGGAGAATTTCTGCAGGCACGTGGCACATGAAAATTTCAATGGCCTGATAAGTGACTCAGTTTCATTCCTCCTATCTGACACTTGAACACTGTCCATAGTACAGCCGATCGAAGTGGAAGTGTTTCTTACTATTGCTTCACTTCCAGGGAATTCCACCACATATGCAGTCTTGCCACAGTAGTGAAGTAATGCCTCTTCTTCAAATTTAAATTGTGTGCTGAAAAACGTGAGCTTTATGTGAAAGGTGTTCAATAAACAATATATCATATTAATAGAAGTACAAACTTGAAAAGGATGTGGAGAGCATAAAAATGATTCAGAATCGCATAGCAACCTATGGGCATGGATGTAATTGTTCGTTGCTAGATGGCGCTGATCATGAGAGTGCCGTAGGGGAAATAGGTTCATTTGAACAGTAATTGCTGTACAAAGAGCATGGAATATTATGCCAACTGGAAGCTCACAGACGTATGCTGGGTGTGTGGACTACCTGGTCACAATGCACAAGCAGCTGAACAATTGTACCGAGAGAGGTTCCCTCAGATACTTGCATTGGTCAACCATATATTGTCATATAAGCATTGCAGTTTGTGGGAATATGTAGTTTTACAGAGTAACAGCCATTATGAGGGCAGGCTACGAGTGATTCATAATTCCACCATAGAAGAAATTTTACTGGATGTTGAAAGAGGAATCCGAATTACAGCACATGTGCCAGAGGAGTGTCTTGGAATACTGTACATTATTGAAAGCTGGATCCTTATACACATATCATCTCAAAAGATGACACCCATCATTCCCAAAGATTATCCTGTACTTGAGTGTTTTGCCAATGGTTTCTAGAAAAATGTACCAAAATTTTTTGTTTACTATCATATGTTTTACTAATCAATGAAGCGACTATCATGCAAGACAGCATGTTTGATTAAAACAATGGTAATGAGAGACCAATGCACAACATTGTTTCTTAGTGAATGTTTGGCCACTAACCACTTGATGGGGCCTTACATGTTTTCATCATGTATGACAACAGCAGATGATAGCATCTTTCTGGAATTGCTTCAGGCTGTGCCACAAAATGTGATGCAAAATATTAGGTTCCAACATGACTTTGCACCTCCGCATTAAGGTTTGTATGATTATCAACATTTGACTGAAGAATTTGATCAACTATGGAATATCTGTAACTGATTGGCTCTCCCCTCCCTACCCCCACTATCTAGATTAGGGACACTTACATCTGTTGTGTATAAAACATATGTAGACACTGAAATGGATCTGGACACAACAACGGTCTGCACTGTTGGAGATATTCAAGTAAATCCAGGTATTTTTGACAGTGTTGGACAATTAATAGCATATTGTTGAACCACATGCTTCAAAAGTAATCTTCCTTATTGTTATGAAATAAGTGTTTCCCCCTGACCTCTGCCTTTTATCCTATTATTTCTTGTACCTGTGTTACCATTTTCCCATATTTTCTGTCATGGGCTACTATGCAATTTTGAATTGTTTTAATGTTCTCCCTCCTCCTCTTAAAGTTTTTACTACAAAAACCACAAATCTGTGCGATTATTATTACAATGAACACTATTATTATTTTCTCTGACAATAATGTAAAGATTAGATGTACTACTACTATAGTAAATAAATGATAAATAATTGTTGAGAGTAATGCCAAGTATGAATGTAAGAAATGTGAAGAAGATTTGAAGTAGTAAGGCTGAATCCACAAATACTGAGCAAAGTGTTTTGTACAAATACTTTATAAGTTGGCAAAAATATTTAAAATCAATATAAAGATGTAAATCTTTGTAACAGTATACCAGGTCTCCAGTTCTGTGGTATGGAATATGTACGTGTATAATAAAAGTATTGTGTTACTAATTTATATTGCTTGCAAATATAGAAATAAATAAAATCTCATATAACTATGTTACACCTTGAAATAAAAATAGATTGACTGTACTGCCAGAATAAGAATTAACGTTTGTTAGGATTAAATATTTTCATCATTTGTTGAAAAAGAACGTATAAAAACTATTAGCAACTGAGGGTCTTAAGCTTATACACACAATGCTAAAAAAACATTTATCAAGAAAGAAATATAATATGAAATAATGCCTGGCAGTTAGACCAATTAAGTGTGATATCTATGAGAAATAGTCAGATGAGAGATACAGTAATTTAGTGATTACTATTTGTAAACTAAACTATTTGAAGTTGTAATGTGGATGAGTATAAGAAGGAATCTTGGAAGCCAAGCCCATTAGTAGAACATGATGGCAAATTGAGCATTAAAAGGGAAGTAGTTAACAAAAATAGGAACTATGGAAACCATTGGGTAGTGTGAGGTGGAAGTTGTGTTCTAGTATTCTGGTTTTCAAAATCAGAGGTGTTTTAGCAGACTGATTGAGATACGTAATTACACAATATGAGGCTGTATGTGATGTGACAATAGGAGGGATTTTTTTAAAATTGCTATAGAAGATTTTGGCAGAAGGTGTAGTATAACATGCTACCATAATAATTACTCTTTGAAATGGGTAACTAAGGAAATGTTTATATAAACAGAAAGGATAGATCAAGACTATACAAGCTTGGTGAAGGCCGTACCATGTTCGCTTTGAGTTTTGAGTTACTGTGGAAAAGAAACTGTACATATTCAGATGATTAAGGATGTTATAGAATTATAATAAAAAGGGAATTAATTCACATTAGATTATTATTTATTTGGTGAAGCTGGATGATGTGGAATGGAAATGGTGTTTCTTATTTTCTCATAGCAAAGAAAATAAAACTTTAGAAGAAACTACAATAAATAATTAAGTAGAAATTTTCACTACGACGACAAGGTAAAATAAATAAAAATACGAGAACAGTAAATAGAAGTACGAGACGTTCTGAGAAGATGTGTACATAGAAATATGAGATCAACGATTAGAAATACGAGAAAGGAAGAGGAATATTTTGAGAAGAAGTGTTTACTGCTTCCAAAGTAATGGTAATATTTGTTCTATTTTGTATCAATAAAAAAAAAGTTGTGTCGGTCAACTTTTCCTTATAGAGATATCCACAACAAAGAAGGTAGGTTCAATTAATATATCACAAGTAAAAGCTATAAATGGATCTGACATAAATACAGAAATGATTTTGGTTTGTGTGCAGACAAAAACTATGCATTTATTTAAATTATAGTTTTTTATATATTTTATTTTTGGAAATTCCTCTTCCAATCTACCTACAAGGTGCTTCAATATGTTCTCATATCATCATTGTATTTCAGATAGTAATTCTGAAACATGAATGAAAACAATATTTCATAGTACAAATAAAGAAAATTTTATCTGCTCGCCGATGCTTGAAGATTAGCACTAAGAACTTTACAGGCAAAAGTGACTTTTAGCAAATTTAGCACCTTCCCTAAATCTTCTCGATAAGTTCACAATTAACATCAGTCACTGAATATATTTCAAAAATATTTACTCACGGGTCTACATGATTAAGTAAACAAATATACAAAGATACTAGTTCTAGAACAAGATATATTAGCAACAATAGCAACTGTTGTACAATCTTTATAGAAAGCATTACACCACATTATGCTTCGAAAATGCATTACTACAAAACTGTGCAAACACACTTCTCAAATCTATACTGATTTCAGATTCACATAGGAGGTATAAATTGTCCAATGATTACTAGAACCATTAAAACAACTAAAGTGATAAATGAACAAGTGACTGCAGAAACAAATGTGTATCCGTTAGCATGTCAACAACCCCACACCAACTTTGCACTAATGGCACAATAACAAGCACAAAAGTCATGCATCTAATTAAAAATATGATACACTTTTAAGCAGGCCTTAGGCACGTAAACTATGCCTGCAAAATATTCGCAATATGATAATAATCAACATACCAGTTCACCTATGTGTCAGCACTGTCATGAATAGAACTATTCCATGAAAGCAGTGTATGTATATAAATATGAAAAATATGTATTGGTTTTCAGTGATGGAAGTGTATTATATGCAATTGTCGAGTTGATTACTGTAATACGTTCATATTTGGCGTACTGTATCATCTGCACAGTAAAAGGATAAAATATTAAGGCAGTGAGAGTGTGATCTGGCCCAATAAGCGTAACATCTTCTGAGAGACAAATCATCATCAATAGTGTAATACGTCCTCCCTCTGTACACAGTGTGAGTAGGTTTTGGTGTTCAATCTGGTGATCAGTAATAGTGAACCATTAGCTCTTGTACCCTGCCCACCAAGACATGAGAATAAAACGTCTTCCATAAGTATGATACTACTATAATGACGAAAACAAAGGGGCCAATGGAGCGGTCATACTGGCAAATAAAATATAAAAGTTTAGATAATTTAATAAAAAAGCAAAGAAATTAGCTTTCAAAGGAAGAAATTAACCTTTACTGCCAATCACCGAAAACGGTATGAGAACCAAGAAAGTATTATGGGAAGGTCATGGGCTTTATGAAGGAACTAACGTAACATTTACCCATAATGATTCAAGAAATTATGAAAAACAAAAATCTGAAAAGCCAAAAGGACAAATACCCCATCTCCAAAATGCCAGGACTGATCTCTCATCTATCATATATGGTAAAAGGAAGAATTTACAAGTTTTAATAATAATGGGTGTGAAGCAAGATGAAAAGATAAAAACAACCACCGTCAGGTGATTAGGTAATGATACACCATTCTTTCACAAGACAAATAACTGATTACTAATAACATGGAATTAATTACCTTACCTATCAGGAACAGGGGCCAAAACTGTATCCTCATATTCATCATCTGCTAACATTACCTGCCAAAGTGAAATAAATATATAACATAATAATTAAAAACTATACATAAGAAATTAAAATCAATATAATTTTAGCAAAATAAATATCAAAATCTGTAGGTAAAAGATTATTGTTTAACAACAAAAAATATAAATGTCATAAATACTTCCTTATTAGCTTTTGTCATGAAACTGGACATGTATACTAAGAAATACTGAAGCATTACTGCTCCTTACTCCCTTCTGTCAGTGGAAAAAACAGAGGTAACTAACAACAAGGCTTCCAAAATAAAACCAAGCTCCATTCTCTATGTTCATTAGACTCAAATTATGAAGAAAATATTAACTGCAAATTCCAATCAATGAAAAATAATAAACAATTATCCAAAAAGTGATTAAAAACATTGGTTGCCATATTAACTTAAAACAATTTTTATAAAAAAAAAATTATAAAAAATAAAAAAAAATAAAAAAATTCTATTTTGGATTCACAAAAGTAGCAGTGGGTAATATCAAGATGAGGATACTGCTGCAGCCTCACGTAGTAAACACACAGATCACGTGGTATATATGACATCATTGTGACGTATTCAGTCTGCACGTACCAACACAGTAATAGCTATAGATATGATATGAAAATTGGATATCTGTAATATCATGAGTTATGGTTACGTTTCACTTTGGTCCAGGCAAATTACAACCGAAACGCATATTTATAAAATATTATTTCATCAATCATCATTTGTGTTTATGTTGTAATGCAGCCTGGACCAAACGTCACAATGATGTCAAATACCGGTATACCACGTGATCTGTGTGTTTACTATGCGAGGCTGCAGCGGTATCCCCATCTTGATATTACCCGTAGCAGTAACATATACCTCACATACTCGATTATTCTAGATAGCGTATGGTACAAACAATAGTAATTAAATTCACAAAAGTCAATTTGATTGATTGCTATGAAATTAATCAATACTTTAAATCTTAGTATGTCAGATCTACAAGATTTATTGGTACATATTGTTTTCAAGCATGGAATATGATACAGTTATGCACACTTATTAGGACTAAATACATGCATTATATTCTAGGAAACAGGTGGCAAACAAAAGTGATAAGTGCTGTGACTTTAGAGTTTTGCAAAAAGAAATCAGGTACCTGAACAGAAACATAGTATAAAAATAATTTCAGGCAGTTAAGACAGTTGAGTATGATATATTGGGTAGGTATGAGAAAGAGAAATCCTGAAATCTATATCAGGTACTGAGAAAATGTGTGAATCAATAAGATAAATTAAATGTTAGCTAATAATACCAGCAGTACTATAGATTACCAGCAGAAATGCCATTCTTCTTTGTGCAATTCTTAAATGATGGCATCAGCGCTAAACGCGCGAAAGTAGGTGGAATTTTGTACATGTTCCCCTCGCCTTTTGTATGTGTTTCTGTTTCATGTTGTTCAAGGATGTATTATAGGCTAGTTACTGCTTCAAATTACTGCGTCTTGCGATTAACTATCGCAGTACTATGAGGTCATGAGCTAGCACCGTGGCAAGTAGTTCTAGAGGTAACGCGATATACAGTAATCCCACTGCAGCTTATATAGTCAACATAAATACACTTTTTCCAGGTTTATTTTATTTCACACTCCTGTATTTCGATCACTGCCGTTATGTTAATTTTTTTAAATTATTGCCAAAACATCGTATTACAACTCAATTTCAATAGGCAAGATATACTAAATAATATAAAATAGTCATATAAATTAGGGACTGAAATTGCTTAAGTAGGAAGTCATTTAATGCTTAACGTTGTTAACACTGCCACATATAAACTCTAACGAAAGCGACTGACAAAATCGTCGTGCAAGACGTACACTGCAAATGGCATTTGAATGATCAGTTTCAGTAAAGGTACTACCAATCACGAAAGTAAGTGTATTGCCTAACAGCTCAAACAAAAATGAATATGTTTTTCTAACGTTGCAAAAGCAAGAATTTCGGTACCCAGACATCATAGTAACTGTGGAAAAAACGCACAATTTCAACATAAACACGAAATTCACCAAAGTAAATTGTATATCAGTAATGGATTTTTCTGTGATTGAATCAGTGAAACTTCACCCTTTAAACAAACGGCAAACAATTAACTAGTGTGTATGAATAAAGAGAGCTATTATCGAAACTGTGCAGCAGGACACACAAAATATCACCATCCTTTTTAATCAGGTCACAATCAGTGTTACCGTGGAGACAGCAATCACCACATTGCGCCTGTACAAACACGTAAAAGCCACAGACCCACCTCTTGTTTAATGTAGACGGCATTTATTGGCTCCATACCACTTCGCTCAGTCGTCTCCAGATTACTATTTAACTATATGGATCAGCTGACAATCAAAACAATACAAAGATACTGCACTACAAAAATACAACTCTCATTCCACGATTCAGGACACGGTAACCATGGAGGAAGGAATTATATGGAGGAGAAGTGAGCGTTAAATCGGTGAAGCAAGCACTAAACTCTCCCGCATGGTGGCAGCACCGGCAGCGACCATATGGCGCTTCCCAACAATTAAGGTGTTCACATTGTGGTAGATGCAGTGATTATTTCATTTAGTATTGTGTATAAGTGTTTAAAAATGCCAGCTTGTGTTGCGTACGGTTGCACAAATAGGCCAGACAGGAATGAACCTGGAATATCATTTCATAAGTAAGTTGAATTGTAATTATCGTTGTTGAAGTGAGCGGTAGACAGCCGCAAACTTTGCAGCACGTCTATAAATATTTAGTCATAGCTCTCAATGGGATGACTTTGTTCTCAAATTTTTCTTGGTGTAGTGTAGAAAATCAGCAAACCTTGCTATTTTGCACATAATAGACTAGCATTATTTTTTAACGAGTGTTTAAAATGAGATTTAAAGGGGCGTGTTTTACTTCGCGATTCAGTGAATTTACTATTACGATTTCTTTCGTCACATTCGTGGTCGGACTTGGGAGGAAACTGTAATTCTTTTTCCTCTTCAATAATTCGATGATGTCTTGATGTAAAATTTATAATATGTTCTGGAGCATGATTAACAATTTTTCCAGGAGTATACAATTACCAGTGTTTGCATATTTCACTTCACATTTCAAGAGTAGTTTTTTTTTTTTTATAAGCTGCTTTAAAGTGTATGGGCAGTGGGATTGTTTGAATTCCTCCCCCCCCCCCTCCACCCCCCAAAGATCTGATACATTGTAAAATATTTCAAAGTGATCCTGACTAAATTTATATGCTAATATATATTTTAAGATTTTTTGATCAATAACTAAGGAATTAAAGAAATACTTCAAACATGAATCAGAAAACCTAAGAATCCAGTGCTCCTACTGCTGTCAAGTATTATCTTGCCATATGGTGACACTTTCAAATTACATATATAACTTTCTGTTTCAATCAATCTTGTATCACTGTTTCCTAATTACACTTGGATATTATGGAGCGTGTGCTCCATTGAAATTAAATAAAATAATAATACCCTTAGTCTTTTTTTGTGGCTGTAGATGTTTTGGCAAATAAAATTCTATTAAAATAATTTTTAACAGACTTTTTTTCCTTAATTTCTAATGTTTATAGATAGCATCAATTGAGATACATACATAAGAGAGCGTGCATAAACCACATAGCTCCAATTTGGCCTCCTGTGAACCACTATCCCTCCCCATGTAGACCAACTTGGCTTTTGCCTCCACCCCCCTTCCTCCCCCCCTCACCTAGCAAGTAGGTTTTTTTTCCCCTTTTGATTCCAGAAGACATTTTGCACTGTTTTCTCTTGTCAGACTATTATAAATTACATAAGGAGATAATTAGCTGAGGGAAATAAATAGGTTTAATTCTAGATCATGATACTGCTACAACTACTTTAGGCCTACTACCAGTACAGGGATCTAGCTTTTTTTTTAATTATTCCTAGCAGTTGAGGTTAGGTTGAAATACAGCCTGGACCAGAAGAAAAATGTCATAAAAGTGGTACGGATAATTCTTTGATAGCTGCGTGCGGCAGAAAGGTGCTATAGCGGTATCGCCATCTAGAATTAAACCAATAAATATTCACATGCTGTTGTGAATTCCATTCCTCATTTTAACTGTGACAAATTTTATGAAAGGATAGCTACGTGGCCTGGCTTGGAATCCCCCCCCCCCTCTCCCTACATAGCTCAACGTAGCCTTCCAGCACCCCCCCCCCCCGGACCAGGCCGTGTAGTTTGTGCACGGTTCCTACCTTTAACCACATGTTAATTCATTATTAATAATGTGAAGTAAAGGAAAATAATGAATCAAATTCTGTCTCATAAAGTTCCTTGTACATTCCTGTAATAGCAACAATTGTGAAATGACTCTTTTATTTTTAAAGGTAACAATAAAGTCTCTGCCCTTTTAAACAGAAGTTGAAGTAGAGTTCTTCTAGCGTGATAAGTTATTTTGTTGAAAAAAGTATAGGCTTGTTCAGACAGTGACTCATCATCGCATTTATGATTGGAGCACACTTGCTTGAAGTTACTTAAAAGAACACCGCATGATGCCAACCATACATTATAGTAAAGTATCACTCTTTACTTTTTGTTGATACACTTTATACTAACTATAAATTATGCGGAAACATTTTATTTCTGGTACCAGCCTACAAAATGTCTGGGTTGCTCATCCCTAGAGTGGGTCCTCTTACTTTTTTTCTGGTCTAGGACACATTTCAGACTAACCACAAGTGGTAGTAATAAAACTGAAATATCCATTCTGCATGTCAACCATGTAATCATTGTGGCTTTGACAGAATTAATTTTTGGTCCAGCCTGCATCCAAACCTAAACCCCTCAATTTGGATGTTGTATATCCCCCAAACTAAGCAAGATATCGAAAACATTTATTCCTTATTATCGAGTTTTTTCGTCGTGTTACATAAGAATCCATCATTAAATTTGACTTTTGCGAAATTTTTCTTCTGCATTTCAACTGAAGACACCTCACTTTTGAGACAGTATATCTCGAGAACTAGGTGAAATATCGAAAAATTTTACTCTTATTTTTTATTTGTCTCGTCTTTTTAAATAAAAATTCATCATAAAATTTGACTTTGAATAATTTTTTCTTCTGAATTTCAACCAAAACCATTTCACATTTGAGACAGAATATCTCGAAAACTAAGCAGGATATCAAAAAATTTTATTCTTCATTTTTTATTTGTCTCATCGAGTTACATAATAATCCATCACCAGATTGCGGCGTCACGTTTATCCTAGAGTCCTCTTGAGGTGTTTGTAACATATTCCCCGTGTTTGTTGGGAAGCGGTCAAGTCCCCACCACTCCGGCCATGCCCCCCCACTCCTCCGCCGGCCTGCTTCACTCCCATGCGTGGTAAAGGTCTCTTGCGTCGTCTCCATATTATTCCTTCCTCCATGACGGTAACATACCGTTTTGATATAATGTTTAAAATAATTTATTTTGGGGTTTAAAAACCATGTAACATCTGTTAAAATAAATAACTCTTTTTTATTGACCAGAAAAATTATGTCGAATGAAGTAAAACCGTTGTCCTAGTTCATCTTTCATATGTTTTGTAATCACCTTTAGTTACATAATTGATAATATAAACAACTACAGTTTCACGTAGAATATTTGTGACACGAGTTTACTGATAGTACGGTAAAGATGTGTCTTCAACATTTATTCAAGACTCTAACAATTGCCTATTTTAACGACTGCTAATTCAAGAATTTTAATGTGTACTTTTTAAATTTATTTTATTTTATTCACCATATGATACATTTATATATATATATTTGTTTCGTCAGTTTAATTTTTAATAGATAAGGTATATAATTTGCAAATTCATCTATAAATGTATGAAATATATATATAGTTTATTAAACACAGCTGTTTTATGTAATTTGATTTACTTTAAATAATCCTCTATGGAATAATAAACATATGCTACTAGATACAACTTTTACCTTTCTTTAAAAACTTCTTTTTTCTCTCCCTTAATTTTCACTAGCAGATTGTTGTGTAATTTCAGTCCTTTGTGGAAACAACTATTTAGACTTTTACTTTTTATCTTACTTTCTATGTGGAAATCATTTTTTGATTTTGTGATATATGTATAGATGTAACTGTTGGTGGTAAAGTCATGTAAATTATTTTTTATATGTATGATAGAATGAGGATATAGGCTTAACAGGATGGAACTGTCAGTATGCTTAATTTTCTGAGCATGTCCTTACAATGGGTTCTCCTTGAAGTTTTAGCTATTATACTTATCGACCATTGTTGTAATTTGAGGTGATTACATTTTTTTTGCTTCATACTGAAAAGATGATTCAGTGGGCTATTATTGAATGAATATCTGCAAAGTATATTGCCTTGAGGCAATCATCATTACATGTAGGAGCTAAAATTTTAAGTGCAAAACATGTAGTGCATATTTTCTTCCTCAATAATTGTAAAAGTTCTTTCCAATTTAAGTCATGATAAAAGATCATTCATAGAAATTTTGTACTAACAACACACTTAATGTTTTCGTTATTCAGTTTCAAGACTATCTGTTGAAATCTGCAACTCCAACTGAATTTGACAGTGTTTGTTTTATTTATGTTGAGGATCAATTTAAATTTTTGGGACAAGTTTAAGACCTCTATAAGAGCTGTATTTCCTTTAGCCTGGAGTTCATTGATCGAGGGATCACTGATGATGATATTACTGTCATCCGCAAATAAAATCTTATATTCGTGACTGACGCTGGATACAAAATAAAATGAATTATGTAAATTAGAAATAATAATGTACCTAGAATGCTTCCCAGTAGGATGCCTACAATTAAATGTCTTGGTTCTGGCAGGAACTTATATAAAGAGATTTCAACTTTTTGTATTCTGTTTGTTAGATGTGACTGGAACCAGCATTTGACACAGCCCCTTATTCTTATCGCTTCTAGTTTTTGCAGGAGGATGTTGTGGTCCACAGCATCAAAAGCTTTGGAAACTCTAGGATTAGACTTGCTGCATGATCACCTCTGTTAAGAGCTTCATTTAAATTTTTAGTAAAATATGCTATTGCTGATAGTGTTCCTTTTCCTGCCTGGAAACCATACCGTAATTTGCTAAAGATATTATAATTGCTCATGAAGCTGTTTAAGCTATCTTTTATAAGTGATTGAAAAATTTTGGAGAAAGTTTACATTATAGAAATTGGCCTGTAATTTTCTACATCTTCATTACTCCCATTTTATAATATAGATAGGATCTTTGCAAATTTTAGGTAGTCAGGAAATGCACCAGTTGTGAAAGACTCATTTATTATATATACTAATGGGGCTCGGAGGATATGTATACAAATTTTATTAGAAACATGGGCCCCTTATCTAAAACGACAGATTTTTATTGTTTATTCTGAGGACTGTTTTTTCCACCACTTCCTCTGTTACTGGGGTTAGGATTATAGAATTCACTTCTATTTGACAATTTTGATATGTTTGTTTATTTGGAAATTTTGTCTGATGTTTTGCAGCTATGCTAGAGAAGCAATTGTTTACATAGTTGGTTATTTCTGTTTGGTCGCTAATTGGCTGTGTAAACTAAGAATAAATCGGATGCATAGCAGTTTTTAATGACTAATCTTGCTGAAGAGATAACAAAAACAAAATTATTTATTATAAAAGATAAAAATTATTATTATTTTTAGAAAATAAATTTGGCAAAATCTGGCATTCAGTCACGTGACCGCGAACGCCAATGAGACAGGATTACGTCCCACCTTCCCAGACGCCAAAGTTATTAAAGACTTTTCATGGTAAATTATTCGTTTGTAGGAACTTTTGTAACACGAATACAGTTATTCTCAGTTTTATGCCGAAAGACAAGCGTAATTAGCTATGGAACGAGGATTTAGCAGAACAAAAAGTAACAATTTGCACAAAATTGACGCCATAGCACTTGGCAGATTATTCGCGTCAGACATCGACTTTTGCTCATACGAATTGCGCAATGTTAAAACTTCGATGTAAGTATACACAAGTGTCAATTATATATTATAAGCTAAAATAGCATTATTTCAGTTTTGTAAACAAGACATACGTTTAATAAATTATTTGATACTGATATGAGGTTACATTTGAAAAGTATATGTAAGTGTTAAATAGCTAAACCAGAAGGAAGACCTAAGCGAAATACTACACACATTCCTAAAGACATATTACATTATAAAACATTATATGTAAAATTATAGACCACGTACTGTAGAATTGATACAGCACTGAATTTATCATTAAGGATTAATTAAGCTTACCTTTCAGTAGCAGGTATGTTGCTATATCTCAGACGTCAAAATCAGCCAGAAATTTTGTTAGAAACGTTTTTTGGCATTCATCACCGAATAAGATATTGCCCGGAAAAACGAGAAACACAGATTTATAGAAATAATGTACGTTATAATCCCGCAAACAGCTTCAGTGACGTTGTTATATGCCGCAACCAACAATTGAATATTGCAGTGATTGTAAAATACATTGTTCATCTGAAAATACGATTGCCAACGTAATCTAGCAAAACGACTTAGATAACTGACTTTATTTTCGAACGAATCTAAAATACATATTCACCATTGCCATTAATGCATAATTTTACGACATGATCCAGGCCTCATTTCCACATAAACACTAACTCGCTTTCTTTTGGTACGAATCAGAAATACATATGCGCCACTGCCATGGATGTATAATTTTACTGCTTAGTCCAGAATGTATTTTCACGTGTACACAGAGTGTAGTTGGTGAGCAGAAACATGGCCCCATAACAATCAACTTCGCCATAAGACGTTGGCCCCAATTAGGATATTAACACATTATCCGTCACTACTTTCATGACGTCATCTTAAAGGAAGCGTTACAGACAATATTGCTATGAATTAACCCGTTATTTATTTTCTACTTCAGGAGTTTATCGTCGCTGTATTAATTTGCATATTGTGTTTAGCGAATTTGAGTGTAGTAACACTGTGTAGTAAAAGTATCATAGTTTAAGTAGTTGAAAAAGGTTTTGCTTCGACAAGTTTGAAACACGTGTGTCTTGTTTACTTATACTAATACCCGTTAAAGGGAATTAATATTTTATCAGTGAAGGAAACAAGGAGTTACTAACAGGTTTATTGTTAAAATTGGTTTGCTTGCGTGGTAAAAGGAGAAAGGTGTGCCTTGTGCAAATTATATTGCAAAATAAGGAAAGGTATATATTGGTTAAGTTTCAATTCTCTTCAAGGGCTCATATTTTGTTTTGTTTTGTATAATATGTCAATGAGCATGAAGTGTGGTGGCTGTCGCAGGGTTGTAAAGCAGGGAAACAGCTGTAATGATTGTGGAGTTCGTTTTCATCCGAAATGTTGCTACATGGAAGCTGAAAATGCGCTTCACTCTCCTTGGAGTTGTTTGACTTGCAAAAGTAGCAAGGAAAAGAGGGAACTAGAAAGTAGGATCTCTTGTCTCGAATCCACATTGGCTGAATTAACTGAAGAACTCAATGTTTTGAAGGCTGAAAAAGCAGCATTAAATGTTAAGGAATTAGAGTGGATTACAGCCAAAACTGGAGGGAAACACCAGGACCTGCATTCTACCAAATTTTCAGTTGGAAGTTTCGAATGCTTTTGGGTTGTTGGAGAATCTAACTGAGGATGTATCAGATACCACAGCAGGGCTGTCTCATTGCAACAAAGCTGTAAAAAAATCACACATTGTGCAAAGCTCGTGAAAAGAAATCCAAGAAGGTGTTATTGCTTGTAAGTAGTCACGGTAGAGGCTTAAGTGCAATGTTACAGTCAAGCATGGGCTCTGTGTTGAGGTGTGGAGTATATTTAAGCCTAATGCAGAACTTGGCAATGTTGTGGATGAAATTTCAAACTGGGGAAAGATCTTACTAAAGAGGATCATATAATTATTGTTGGGGGAGTTCCTGGAAATAGTCTTCCAGAAATCTCAATTATTGTGTTGAAACAGGCATTGACAACATTGCTAAAAACACCACTCACACCATGTTTGGTTTTGTTGACCTCTTCAAACGTTATGAGCAACCCTAGATGCGTGGTCATGTACAGCGTACACAGGCAGATCTGAAGCGTGCATTGTGTCAGGCTGACCGAACACACATTGGTCTGATAGATGTTTCTTGCATAACACGGAGTGACCATACCTCCCATGGACTCCACCTGAATGTTCGGGGCAAGCAGAAGCTAACGCAACTGATTGCCAGTAGCATCAGGAGAGGCAGGTTGGATGTGAACCCATCCCAGTGGTAATTGGTGGTAGGACTCAGGTCTTTTTAGGCCAAACGTCAAAAGAAGAAAGAGTTATTTAAGAAATGTACATAATGATATTACAGTCAAAAATAAAGAATGTCAGTCTAAAATAGCTTTGTTCCATCGGAACATTAGGGGTATCTCAAGCAAACTTGATGAGTTTGATAATATCTATAGAGAAAACCCAAAAATCATTGAATATTAACATAAATATTGTATGTCTGACACAACATCATCTGAAGAATTCTGAAATATGTCTCCTCCCATTTGTTTGATATAGATTAGCTTCATGTTACAGCAGGTCAGAGATGAGAATGGGTGGTGCAGCAATATATGTAACAGAAAATACTGAAACAGAATCATTAGATGTAAGTAAATACTGTATAGAACAAGATTTTGAATGTTGTGCAACACAGTTAGAATTAGAAAACAAATATCTTATAGTGCTGACAGTTTATAGGGCTCCCACAGGAGACTTCAGGAAATTTTGTAATAAACTTGAAGCGGTTCTACTAAATTTATCACGAACTAAAAGGGAAATTATCCTCTGTGGAGACTTCAACATAAATTTTGCTGTAGAATGTAACCAGACAGATTATCTTCTAGGAATGCTTAGATCATTCAATCTCTATCAAACTGTAAATTTCCCAACTAGAATACAAAAAGATAGTAGTACCATTATTGATAACATTTTTGTAGAACACAATAAATTAGAAATAATGGAACAATTCCAATGGAAAATGGTTTGTCAGACCATAATGCTCAAATAATTACTTGGATATTGTGGGAAATGAAAATAACAAAAAGAAAGGATTTGCCAGAGTTAGGCCATTAAAGAACAATTCAATAAAAACATTAAATGATGACTTCTCAATGAGGACTGGAGCACTGTTTTTAAATTAAAAGGGGTAAATAATAAATTCAATTACTTGCACCAAAGGTTTTTGGAAATTTACGAAAGGTGTCTCCCTACAAAACTAGCTCAATTGGTCAAAAACGAGTAAACAAAAATTGGGTTACAGTTGGTATCAAAACATCTTGCAGACATAAAAGGGAATTGTATGTAAAAGTTAGGAATACTGATAATATGCTTCTCAGACAACATTACAAAACTTACTGTAGAATTTTAACCAAAGTAGTAAAAGAAGCTAAACGTTTGGCCATAAACGATGAGATTAGTAGTTCAGATAATAAGATAAAAAGTGTTTGGAACATTATTAAAAGAGAAACAACTGTATCATCCCTTGAACATAAACCTATATCTATAAGCATTAATGATAAGCTTGTAAATGACCCCTCTTATGTAGGAAGTGCTTTCAATAACTACTTCTTAACAGTTGCTGAAAAAATAAAAGGAAAATTATTGGGAATATGGATGCTATAGCAATACTTAAATCCTTGTCACCAAAAACAGCACCTATGTCTATTTCCCACCAGTCAAAATGAAATTGAAAAAATTATTAAATCCCTCAAAAATAAAAATCATTTGGTTATGATGAGGTTTCAACCCATGTAGTGAAACAATGTAACACCAGCATTAGTAGAGTTATTAGTCATATTTGTAATAGTTCTTTTGAAGAAGGTATCTTCCCTGACTCACTCAAGAAGTCAATAATCAAACCGCTTTATAAAAAGGGTGATACCTCAAAATTGAGAATTACAGACCATTCACTTCTACCAGCATTTTCAAAAATCTTTGAAAAAGCAATGTACAGAAGGGTGTATGCACACTACAAAAGAATGACCTACTCAGTAAAGTACAGTTTGGTTTTAGACAAGGCGTTTCAACAGATTCAGCAATTTTTGCTTTTGTAAACAACATACTGGAATCAATGCATAAAAAATTAAATTCCCTAGGTATATTCTGTGATCTTGCTAAGGCTTTTGACTGTGTTGATCATGAATTCTACTAGGTAAATTAGACACTATGGAGTTAGTGGTAAGCCAGGACTTGGTTTAAATCATACCTGGAAAATAGAAAGCAATGTGTATCACTGAAAGATGCTAATACAGGAGATGTTATAAACTCAGAATGGGGTATAGTTAAATGTGGTGTGCCTCAGGGTTCAATTCTTGGCCCTCTGCTGTTCTTAATCTATATAAATGATCTTCTACATATACTAGGTGATAATGAACACATAGTGCTCTTTGCAGATGATACTAGCATATCGTTTGAAAGATCCATCAGCATAAAACCTCGAAAACATAGCAAATGATGCCATAAAGAAAATTAATAGGTGGTTTAATGCCAACAAACTAATACTGAATGTAGAAAAGACACAGTTACTTCAGTTTGTTACAAAAAAAAAACAAAAAAACAAAGGACAGCTATAATGTGATATCAGAAGGAAAACAATCAATGAAAGCAGTGCACAAGATTCCTGGGTGTATATATAGATAACAAATTGAACTGGAAACAACATTTTCAACAACTCTTAAAAAACTGAATTCTGCACATTCTCACTGAGGGTAATATCTAGAATAGGTAATATAGAAACCAGAAAGTTAGTATATTTTGCATATTTTCATTCCCTGCTCACTTATGGCATCTCATTTTGGGGAAACTTGTCACAAGCACAAAGGGTATTTAAATTACAAAAGCGTGCTATAAGAACTATTTGTGGAGCAAACCCATGGACGTCGTGCAGAAATCTGTTTAAAAACCTGGGTGTTCTAACCATGCCAGCACAGTATGTATACTCTGTATTATCATTTGTAGTGGAAAATCCTGAACACTTCAATCTTAATGCTGACATACATAGCCATAATACTAGGAATAAATATAATATTCACAAGGATTACAAATCACTGTCAATTGTACAGAGAGGGTTAACATTTACTGGAGCTTCCTTATTCAATGTCTTACCAACAGAAATTAAATGTTACCTACAAAAACCCAACTACTTTAAGTCCAAACTGAAAGAGTTTCTGCTTCAGAACCCATTTTACTCTGTGAAAGAATTTTCTTCTTGGAATTTGGTAACTAAGAATGACTGATAAAATAGTATATATGGTGTATGGAAGGGGAAGGTGACAAAGTTGTCCACAATTACTAAAATGATATATGGTTTTTCTTTCTGTTGAAACTGTTGACAATTTAAGTAATTATTGTGTTTACAAAATTCCACTCATATATAGTAACTAACATGGGATAGCATGCATTCAAAAACTGCTGTGAAAAATTATCATACTAACAGGTTGTTAAGTAATTGACGTGCTTATGAGTTGTTGGTAATATAATTGATATTGTTAATAAGTGTGTGTACTGTTCCACATAAATAGCAACTAACATGATATAATATGTAGTCGCAAATTACAGTGAAACTTATCATGGTTACTGGTTGTAAGAAAATAACTGATTATTAGATGCTGGTAACAAGTGTATACACTGTTCCACATAATAAGTATTAATTAACTCGGGATTGTATTTGTAGATAACAGGAGATATTGGTTATACTAATGGGTTGTAGCTAACTTGTTGTCAATATATAATAACATTATCAATTATATAGTAATATTGACATTACTAATAAGTGTATGTACTGTTCCACATCCCCGAGATTATTCTCACATGGGATCAAAGTGAACATATCTATCTATCTATCTATCTCAGTAACTGCAACACCTAACCGATACGAATATAAACATGTCTGTGCAATATGCCTGCCAAAATAATATTTCCATGGGCGCCGGCAGAAATACTTTAAGGGAGGTGCATTATATATATATATACGTATAACACTTATTACTTATAAACTAAGGATACTGAATTTATTGACAAGTTGTTGAACTAACTTGGACAACAACCTTGGGGCCTTAAGTTATTACTCAAACCTTGAATTTAAATACAAATTTTTTATTTCTTAATTTTTTCTGTGTATTTTCTTTCATAGCAGGGAGCTGCAAGGGAATCCCCTTGCACGCCCGTCCCGGCGCCAATGATTACTTCGTATCATTACCAGTGTTGTTACTTTCATTACGTTTCATAATGACGTGGAATGCAGTTTCCTCTGCAACAATAAATCGTAAGATACATCTGCAATGAAAAGAATCAGGTAATAACACATATATTTGTCGCGTGATAACCTGTAACGATCTACCCATATTTCAAACAACTTTGTACATATTTCATTCGTTTGACGGCTCCTTTACGAAATAATGTTTTTTGGAATGTGTATAGTAAATTTCAGGCCGACAGCACAGTTCCTGCTTGAGACCCTGGCGTTGCGCCCGAGCCTTTCTTTTTGCTTCTATATACATCTTTTCTGGAAATGTATATCCTCAAAAACAGTTGTGGCAAATTTAAAGCTATGGTACTGCCAGTTTTCCGTCTGCTCTAAGCTTTGTTTATTTGCTTATTTTCACTCCTTATTGTCATATGAAATAATATTCTGGGGCAATTCTACCATAAGAGACAAAGTGCTCAGAGCCATAAAGCGTGTAATAAGAATTATGTGTGGGGTTAGCAATAGAACTTCATGTAGAGAGCTGTTCAAGAAGTTAGGGATTTTAACATTAGCATCTGGGTATATGTACTCATTAATTTCCTTTGTAGTCACAAATTATACTTTGTTTGAAACAAATAGTAAAATACACAATTATGGCACTAGAAATAAAAATGATCTTCACAAGACTTACAAATCATTGACATTTGTTCAAAAAGGGGTCCGATATTCAGGGATACATATCTTCAATACGCTCCCAACACATATGAAATGTCTAGTAGATGATAAGAATAAATTCAGGAAAAAATTGAAAGAATTTTTAATTGACAACTCCTTCTACTCTGTCGAAGAATTTACATATTTCTGAGGTATCTAAAAAATAACTGCCAGTATCTTGTGTAAATATAGTTCACATAATTAATTTACCATGTATGCTATGACTGTACATCTCTTGGTGTATGTATTTAGTTTGTTACGTAATTGTTTATGGTACCATATATGTTATGACTGTACATCTTGTGGTGTATGTATTATATTGTTATGGATTTTTTTAAATGTACCATATATGCTATGACTGTACATCTTCTGGTGTATGTATTATTTTGTAATGGAAGTGTTTAATGTACCATGCATACTATGACTATACATCTAGTGGTGTACTTATTATTTTTTATGCAACTGTTTATCTGTAAATTGACAACTTTCCACATCCCACAGAGCCAGTCTCTTATATTGGGATCAATGGAAAACGAATGTATTGTATTGTATTGTATTTGTATCAGCCTAATAACCTTACCTTTCAGTTATGGTGTCTCGAGAACGAGGAGAGATTTTTTTTTATATTCTTTATTTTCGATATATTCATCAGTTTTACTTTAGATTTAGAAATATATTGTGCACAAACACATTCATGAAAATGATCTTCACAAATATAGATTCTTGAATCTACAGATAAACTATTAGCATCCTCCCTCCTTGCAAGTTTTAACCACTTTTCCCCTATCTGTTCATTGTTTGGAACATATATAAATAACTTGATTGGCGTTTTTATTATTGTGCTTCTGAACTGGGCCACTACAAAATACTTATACAAGGAGGAACTCATTTTTAAGTAAATAACACTTGACACCTGTCATTATGGGCGCCAGGAGGGGATTGCAACGGGGTGCAAGTGCACCCCCCTGACATCCCGGGTCGCCGTCTAGGCAGTAGTAGCGATAAAAAAAAAGGTCGCCCAGCCCGGAAATTTTTGGGCCGATAGGGGGGGGGCACTGATGCAGCCCTGGTGCAACCCCCTAGAAGCAATCCTGCCGGCGCCGATGCCTGCCATGTACATGCATGTTTTAGTTTGGAAGGTGTGACGTCATTCAAGACCCCATGCCAGTCTTCAGCGTTTTCGCGGTGAATTTAAATTCGTTTTTTAAAATGCTAAATACATAATGTAAATATTCGACTTTTTGAAAAATAATACGATTTTTGAGTAAAATAGATACTGAGGTAAAGTATTAACCTATTTTTCAAATTTAGTCAACTAACCAATTGGCGTAGTGTCACAGATTATTATTGGGCAGGAACTTAGTTTAATTTTTTTATTTTACCTGTTTCCCTTCTTACCACATCCCACATAGTTTTTGCTTTATTGCTTGAAATTATAATTTTCTTGTTATTGTAGCTTTTCTTGGCCTCCACTAGTACTTTTCGATAGACCTTTTTGTAACTTCTATGATAAGCTTGGAAAGATTGGCATGGCATGTTCATCATTATTCTTATACATTTTTCTGAGATTTTGTGTTGAAATTTTTAACCTATTTGTGATCCAATTGTTTTTACTTTGACCAGTAGTTGAGAGTACT
>JARYHS010006964.1:5468411-5497208 GCA_031002005.1 Vandiemenella viatica
AGGAATCAAATTTGAAGAGATATTACATAGAACAATTCAGCAAATGGAAGGAAGGCACAAGTACAGTAGAGTCAAGGTGGTAAGAGTTCAAGGAGATAATAAGAAAGGAGGAAGAAAAATTTATTCTATGGCAGAAAATAAAGAGAAGTAGAGAACCTATGTACTATAATAGGGAAGTGAGGAGGTTAAAGAGGTTGGTAAGAAAAAAACATAACAGAGTTAAGAGACAGTAGAGTAGTAGGGAATATTTAAAACAACTAAACAAGGACTTAATAACATCAAAGAATATGGCTAAAGATGGGTTTATGAAGAGTATTGTCAGTGCAGGAGGACCATTGACTGATGCATCTAGAAATTTCTATGGGCTATATCAGGAAACTGAGGGGAAGGGAGGGTGTAGAGACACTTATAGATAAGGATGGACAAGAAGTTACTGACGATTTGAAAGAGGCAGAGATTTTAAGTAACTGGTTCAGTGAATGCATTAGGGACAATGAATCAGAAACAGGAGGGTCTAATTCGGAGAACGAGCTTAACGACATAATTAGAAATGACGATAGTAAAAAATTTGTAAATTCGTTCTGAGGAAATCATGAAGGAAATAAAAAGCTGAAAAAATATAAAGGGGCTGGTGAAGATAATATTACTACAGATATGTTAAAGATAGCCGGATGTGACATTGTACCTTATCTTGAAATATTATTTAAATTGAGTCTGGATACTTGCTGCTTACCACAAGACTGGAAAAGTGCAATAGTAGTACCGGTACATAAAGGAGGGGTGAGAAATAGAGTCGAAAATTAAAGGCCAATCAGTTTGACTTCAGTGGTAGGTAAATTAATGGAAAGATTGATATACAACCACATCAGAAATGTATGTGAGGAATGTAAGTGGTTTTCAAGCATGGCAACATGGGTTCAGGCAAGGCTATTCATGCGAATGTTAGTTGGTGGGATACATGCAAGATATTTCACATGAAATGGACAAGGGAGGCCAAATTGATAGTGTAGCACTGGATCTGTCAGAGGCGTTTGACAGAGTAAGCCATAAAATGGTAGTAAATAAGGTAAAAACAATTGGAGTGAATGAGAAAGTGATTTGCTGGGTAGAAGAATTTTTAAAAGGTAGAAAACCGAAAGTGAGGGTAGGAAATGTAGTATCAAAAGAAGTAGAAGTAAAAATGGGTGTACCACAGGGTAGCGTATTGGGACCATTGCTATTCATTATTCTAATGAATAATTGTGTTGATTGTTTACTATCTGAAATTAGATTGTTTGCAGATGACATAATGCTGTATAAAAGGATCAAAACGATAGAGGACTGTAAACAGTTGCAGGGTGATCTGGACAGGATATGTAGTTGGGTTGGTAAACATGGGATGAAGATAAATGAAAAGAAGAGTCAGCTAATTAAATACACAAATAAAAAACAAAAGGTTAATTATGATTATAAGGTGGGGAAAGAATTGCTTGCTGAAGACTTGAAATGTAAATTTCTTGGCATTACATTTGATAACAAGCTTAAATGGGCAGGACACATTGGACAGGTGGTAGGAAAAGGTTTCAAAGTTCTGCACTTGTTGGAGAGAGTGATGAGGGGATGTACGAGAGAAGTAAAGGAATTGGGTTACAAAACTTTGGTCAGACCATTGGTCGAATATGGTAGTGTAGTATAGTATGGGAGTCTCATTTTACGTATCAAATACAGGAGTTGGAGAGGATGCAAAAAAGGGCTGCTAGATTTGTTTCTGGAAATTTATCACAGAATGCAATTAGTGACGGATTTGATAAAGGAGCTGGAATGAGATTCATTGCAAGATAGGAGGCAGTATGAGGAGGGTCATGGGAGTGTACAGGGCATATACTGGCGATGAGGCATGGAAAGATATTGGCGTAGGTATGAAAAATAGTTCATGGAGGGGAAAAGATGACCATGACCACATGCTGGCATTCGATTTCAGGCACAAGGGAGTGGGAAGATTCTCTTTTTTAGGTAAGGATGTCAGGGGTTGGAATGAGTTACCAAGAGAAATGATGAATAAATTACCGAAAACGTTTAAAGAATTTAAAGATAAAATTTGTAGAGGGCAAATGTAGGTGGGTGCAGGATAGGGGGAAGATGGGGGTTTATAAAAATTGCCACTGGAGCCTGTGCTGCATTGAAATTAAGGGACTCCAGTAGGGTGTATCTTTCCCATGCATTTCTTGCAAACTTCATTGTACCTTTTCTCAACAACTATTTGTGATACATATCTGAAACAAAATAGGGGAAATCTATGATGGATTTCCAATACTTTAACACAGGGATTTCCGAAAGTTCCGATTTATTTGGCAGAATTATTTTTTTTTTAACAAATATTAAAATTTTGTGTACTTTTGGAGGCGCGGTTCAGTCAATACTTTACAAACTACAAGGTATTATACAATATTCCTCAGTTAAAATACTCACAGAAACATACTTTCAAGGATGTAAAAGTTTCAGGAAGTTCATGCAGATAGTTTCCAAGAAAAGGTACACTAAAACTATCAAAAAGTAAACTTACGGGAAAATGCTGTGAAAGTTTCAGTGCATTCCAGAACCACTGCTAGGGTGATTTAGATCGTGCTGATAGCTTTCTTCCAGCCTTCTCTTTAGCCTTATTCTCTTCTATCGTGCCTTTTCTTCCACGTCCCTCAATGCTTTCTCTGATGCCATAACCCTTTGCTGGTCAAGCCTGTACATAGCTCGTATGGTGTGATACCCAACGCTAATACTCAGTTTCTTCAATGCCTCACACCTTGACAAGCTGCCATTGTTAAAAGTCGTTACAGCATCATAAACACCAAAATGAGTATCATTAATTGATACAAAACAGTTTTTGGAATTTTTGACCAAATAACAGGCACTCATTTGGTTTTTGGGTACGACCATGTAAACACTTCTTCAGTAGCTATACATGAGACAGATCCCTGAATATAGGCTTTAATGACAGAATATGATAAACCATCCTTGTGCACAAATGTTTGGCCTGCTGCTTGTGGTTTGTTGTACTTGCATCATGTATCAATCAGTTCCTTTGGGGCAGAGTCCGTGGTTGGGAGCAGAATCTGTTGAAGCAACATGAAATAAGACAGCCCCACCGATCGTTTCATTTCTTCGATACTGTTGTTGCTTTGTCTTGTTTGAAGCATTTCTAGTTTAGAGATATGCATGTATTATACATCAAATTAAAGAGGACATTCTAAAGATCACTAATCGGCAAAAAAAAAAATGACAAAATTCATCATTTTCCATCCTACCGGAGCCCCTTAAATTAATTTAAATTAAATTTTATTTCTTTAGATAATTTGTTATATATTTTCAAAGCTTTGTGCAACACTGTTTTCTGTGCTTTACTAATTCTATTATAATTTGAATGAAAATTATTTGCCTGCCTTGTCTTATAATAAGGGATCTGACAGGTATTACAAAATAATCTGAAATTTAGTTTGAAATAATATCATCCGATTTTTTTTCTTGAAATAATAATGATTTATATTTTTAAATTAATAAAGAAAATCTGATTTCTTAGCCTATTCCTCACGTCAAACGAAACACCAATCAGAGCGCGTGACGTCATACACGAGGAAACAAGCGATAGGGCACCACGTTAACTATGGTTTTAAACTATTTCTGCTTTTATTTAAGTTTTTTTGTCACAAAACTGTTATAATACTGAGTGATAAGTGACTAGGTAACGATCTATCAAGCAGACGTTGTTGTAGATTCTTTAAACCACTGTTTCAATGAATCCAGAAGATACTAAACCCGACTGTCGAAATCTCCCGAGAGTGAATATAATAATGGTTTGGAATTTCTTTGTCACTGCTTAGTTTCTAAGTGTGAAAACATCTTTGAGTACAGGGTGTCCGCCTGGAAACGCTACACAGCTGCTGTCTCACTGCGAGAGGCAGCTCCCACTCCCGCCCAACGGCTGCGCGAGTGACCCCTGACATTAAAACCAACAGTCAAATCACGCAGAATAATGCGAACTTTTACATTGTTTAGACAGATTTCTTTGTAGTTTGGCTATTTTTTGACTTCAGTCTCTTTCTAATCAATATTTTGTATGAACGTTTCTTTGCGGTTTGGCAATTTTGTGACTCCAGTTTCTTTCTAATCAGTATTGTGTGTGAACGTGAGTTGAATTATGGTACGTTATAGTCTGGAACAAATAATATTCCTGTATGATACGTATGTGATTATAGTCTGGAACAAATAATATTCCTGTATGATACGTATGTGAGGAAAAAGTCGTTTAAAAGGTATCGCAGTAAATAGCGTCGCATGTATCCTTGTATTTTACTGCCGGCTAACACAACGATTCTGCATTTAGTTAAAAAAAGTAAGGGAAACGTGAAATCAGCCGTGGTTTGTGGCGCCAGATCACCCCTATTTAACCCCTTGTGAGTTCTATCTTTGGGGAAAGCTTATAGGAAAGGTATGTGAAGGAAATCCTTACACGTTGGGAGAACTTGGAAAAAATTTATCAAATAATAACGTCCATTGAGAGAGGTGTAATCCAGCGTGTGCCTCGAAAACATGTTTAAAAGATGTCAAATGTGCATTACGCATGTACTAATCTAGACACATATATTCATAAAATTCCACTTTACAACCTACATACAAAAGTCAGTGCATCTCTAATTATTTCGTTTTCAATGTTAAAATATTCTTAAGCATCTTACTGACAGTACGGGTTTTATTTAGAACAGCCCTCATTCCCTTATTAAAATTATATTGCAACTTCATAATTTATCTTTTGCTTACCATGATTAATAATGTGAAGCAGTATTTTATGTGAGACAGCACAATTGCTTTAAACAATAGCTGTTTACCTGGATTAGATAACACTTTTCTTAATTTGTATATAAAGTTTACCTTTTTTGCTATTTTTTTTATTTATGTAATCCACATGAACCAATAAGTTTGGAATTTACCTAGAAAAACTTCAATAGCGATTGTGAATTAAACACGACATAATACACTGTACTTATTGTGCTAAAATGAAGTGTACATAAAAGTCCAGTTTGTCTGAAATTAATCCTTTTTTGATTTAATGTTAGTGGGCATATACTGTGTGGATATTGGTGGTAGAATTCGGAGATGTACGTTTAATTGAAAAGATGACCATGACCACAATTTATTTCTTGTGAAGGATGTGCAACTTTCTGTAAGTTTGGAAGTTAAGGATCTGAATAATCAATTTCAACCAATAAAAAATATTTAAACTTCAAACTCTGATAACACTAAAATAGTAGGTAGCTATATTGCCGCCGGGACATAGACTCCGTCGCATTTAATAATAATAAATGTTTTATACATTTTATTTTTAATGTTGTTTTAATGTCGAAAGAGAAAAATTTGAATTAATATTTTTAGAAGTAACGTAACAGTTTTACCCACATAATTTTTACCAACGTATAACTTCAAAAATATTTTTTTTTTGAGTATCTCTAAAATATTTCTAGTATGGAAGGAATGAATGAATAGCAGTTAACAATTTTAAAAATTTTCTTGGATCCTTTCTTTTACAGTAGAAACGGAATGGAATGTGTTCTCTCCAGCTCGCAGTATCGTTGTAGCAAAACCGTTAACTATCAGCTGTGTATGTCGAACGCTGTGCGTTGTCATCAACAGAAGCAATAGTACTGAATATTCACCTTACAAGTTGTCAAGAAGAGGTGAAATGGAGCCAATAAACGCTGTATATTAAGGAAGAGGTAGGTTTGTTTATTTTATGTGTTTGTGCAGTTGTACATTTCATGCATTGCTGATTACTGCTCCACAACATGGACGCCTTTGAAAACTTAGCTGTTATTTGTGTGGCTGATGTGAAATCCCTAACTAGCTCATTTTACTTATCCATGTGCTTGAGTCGTATGATGATGATACTTGTAAGTATTACGTGATGTATCAGTTGATACGTGTGAGCTGTCATTTACAGAAACTATAAATGCTGTTTTGAAGAATTGTTCTTTGTCCACTTCAAATTGTTTGTTCTTACCTATAAGTATGTTAATTAAATCAATTTGGAAATATTTGGATTGCGATTTATCAAGGTGTCTTTTGTTCTGGTGTTGGGCAGCAGATTCATTTTATCTGGTCGTAGTTACAGACACTGAAATTGATCACTGTGTTGTACCATGATTTCTATCAACCCAGTTGTTTCCCCCCTACTTATTTATTGATAACTGATTAATAATGGAAGATGCTTAGATCTCAAATTTCTCCTTGTGTGACTATTGTATTGTGGTTATAGTTACAATAATTATTGTCATTAATTTAAATTGCGATGGAGATAACACCCCAATGGCAGTTCCCTTAGTTAACTATTGGAGTGTTAAATTCCAATCCTATTTCTTTTCCGATTTACAATTTTAATTTTAAATTCCTTAAGCGATTTCGTAAATTATTCATCACTTCACTTGGTAATTTGTTCGAATCCATGACACCCTTACCAACAAAAGAAAATTTTCCCACTCCATTATGCATGAAATCGAACGCCAGATTATGGTCATGGCACTCTCTTCACCTTCCTACTTTCCTCCAATTACTCCCAATCCAGCACCTTTATCGTATCAGTTACTGACTGGATCCTGCGATAATTTACACAAACAAATCTAGCTGTTCCTCTTTGCATTCACCCTCCGCCTTCCCCACAATTTCTTTATTTGATAACCAGGGGCGTAGCTAACATAGGGCTAGGCGGTGCAGTGCACCAGGGCCCCCACGCCAGGGGGCCCCCGAACGCAACTGAGGGGGCCCCAAGTGCAGCTCAGAGGGCTCATTGGCCTTCAGGGGAAATGCACAACCTTTTTTTTTTTTTTTTTTTTTTTGCACCGGGGCCCTTGTTGACCTAGCTATGCCACTGTTTATAACAAAAATGTGGGTCCCAAACTACGGCACCATATTCAACCAACGGCCTGACTAGTGTTGTAAAAAAACAGTTTTTTTTTTCTGACGTGAAAAAAAACATGAAAAAAACTGTGAAAAAAACATGTTTTTTTCTGGGACATGTTTTTTTTCATAACTACTAAATTTCAAATTTTTAAGGCATTTATCATTTAATATGACTGTTTTAGAGTTTATACTAAGTACTTATCTTACTTTTAAATCTACTATTTCTGCTTCAGTAGAAAAAAAAATTACAAAAATATTGGTAACATCGACTGAAGTTTTCTATTATGAAAGGGGACTTCCCGAAAAGGCTAGGTTGCGTGAGAAGGAATCCCCGTTCGGCCGTTCCCCATTGTTTGGATTGATACTCGCTATTTGAACTAGTACTGCCAGGCCCTACAAATTTATCCGTAGACCTACGAATCTTTTCAAAACAATTATGAAATTTAACTACGGTTTTTTGCCTCTTTTTATTACTTGTTGTGCTTTCCTTATATTCGTATACTTCTTAAACTCGCAGCGTATAGTGATAATACTGAGTCATTGTCAGTAATTATGAATAATTTCCTTGCAACCGTTGGCGTAAACCAACGATTGAAAACAAATAAAGCTTCTATTTTGTATGATAATATATTTAAATTCAAACTTACAAGACCGTAATACAGAACTATAGGCGCAGTCTTCATTCACAGTGTGTACTTTGCTCACAATTTAAAATTGCAATCTCAAAAGCTTTTGCATGCAATACAACCAGTAAAAGAAAATGTAACTATTTCTGAAGTTATGGACCTGGAGGGGACAGAAGAAGAAACAGAAAATTCCAACTCCGCCGAACTAGTGTTGATAGTACTGATACTAGTGAATGTGGTTCCGACATAGAAGATGAATAAAAAATTATGTTGCCTATAGAGATACATTTATGAATCATTATGTAAGATATTATATGATTTAGTAAGGTTTAAAACACACATGTAAAATGTAAGAATGGGTGACTAAAGCAATGCTACAGAAGATGAAAGAGAGAAGGAAGTGGAAAAACACAGGCACTGAGGAGGTGAGAAAGAAATACATAAAATTAAAACAACGAATTGAAAAGTGGAGAAAGCAAGAGAGAACGGGATGAGAAGTAAGTGCGAGCAGATAGAGCAATTAAAAAGAGAAGGAAAATTTGACTTGATGTACAAAGAAGCCGTACAGATATGCTTTAAAGGAAAAAGAAGAACAGCGGGGCTGGGAGTGGAAAACAAGGATGGAATGTTAGCCAGAGAGGCGCATGAAATACAGCAAAGATGGAAAGAATATGTAGAAGAATTGTATGATCTGCAAAACCGACGAAGGAATTTGGTATTAGAAGAAGAAGAGAAAGTGAGCAAGGAGGACATGGGAAGCCATATCCTGGAGGGGAGGTGGAGAAGGCTTTGGTGGAGATGAAGAACAAGAAAGCCTGTGGGACCGATGAGTTACCTGTAGAAATTCTGAAAAGTTTGAAAGATGAGGAAGAAGAGAAATCCTATATTTGTGCAATAAGATATATGAAAGAGTAGAATGGCCAAAAGACTTTTTAACAACAGTGTTGATACCAATTAAAAAGAAAGAATGCAATAAAATATGAAGAGTTCAGAACCATTAGTCTCTTATGCCTCGCTGCTAAGATATTACTAAGAGTGCTAAATAGACTAATATCTAGCAAACTGCCATTGTCAATTGCTGAAGAACAGTTTGGATCTCAAAATGAAGAAGTTCAAGAGACGCTATTGGTTTGCAGAGTAAGGCTTTTGACGTAATACGATGGGTGAGTTATGACGATTCTAAAAAATAAAGGTATTGATTGGAAGGAAATAAGGCTATTAAGTAAATTCTATATCGAGCAAGGAGTGAGAGTGGGGAAAGATCTTACAGAAGAGGGAAAGATTGGAAGAGTGTAAGACAGGGATGTTGTTGTCACATATTATTTAATATATATTTGGAGGAAATTATGAAAAGAAGTTTAAGAGGTAATGGAGGTAATGCATAGGTGGACCTGCATAAGGTTTGCTGATGACATGGTTTTGCTGGAAGAAAATGTCAAGATACTCAGAAGAATGTTAGAAACTTTAGAGTAAGGGTGTGAAGAATTCGGGATGGGAATCAATAGACCAAAACTAAATGTAATGATGATGGGAAAGAATAGGAAACAAATGATGATAACTGCACGGAGAAATAATTGAACAAGTGGAATCCTTTAAATATCTCGGGAGTATTGTGAGTGGTGATATAGCTGCAAGAAGGAGGTAAAAACTAGAATATCAATGGCAAAGGAAGCTTTCAACAGAAAGAAAAATTTACTATTCGGAAGGCTGGACAAAACCTTGGGGAAAAAATTAGCTAAATGTTTTGTATGGAGCATAGGATTATATGGAGCAGAAACATGGACGCTACGCAAAGAAGATGTAAAGAGGTTGGAAGCTTTTGAAATGTGGGTATGGAGGAGGATGGAGAAAAAAAGTTGGGAGGACAAAGTAAGGAATTAGGACGTGCTGAAACGAATAGGAGAGAAAAGGTCACTCATAAAAACAATAAGAAACAGAAAAAATAACTGGATTGGGCATGTGCTGAGGAACGAAAGTTTGCTTAAACTGCTCTGGAGGGGACTAGAAACGGAGAGAGAGAAGAGGTCGGCGAAGGATGAAAATTGTGGATGATACAATGATAAACAGGAGGTATATAGAAACTAAAAGAATGGTGGAACAGAGGGAGGCGTGGAGGGCTGTCACTGTGCGTGGACCTGCTGTATAGCAGAGAACCCTTGATGATGATGATTTGTTTTCATGCTAATCACAAGTAAAAAATGCCCAAACTGCGAAAAGAAGGCCGAGAGGAGAATAATGAACCTCACAAAGCTATTCAGCATGGAAGAATTAGATAAGGCTACAATACATAACAAAAATTGAAAATAAGTAGGCCTGGATGATAGTAGGACAGAACAAATTAAGCACTTTGGTCTAACAACACAGAAGTGGATCCTTCAGCTTTTTAAAAACTGTATGAGCACATGTCAAATTCCAAAGATCTGGCGGAAGAGCCAAGTGATTGCCTTGCTTAAACTGGCAAAGAAGGAAACAATCTCCAACGAATTTAGAATAGTTGCACTTTTATGTCACCTCTAGAACTGCTTGAAAGAATTATCTTAAACCGATATTGCCTGTAGTTGATCCTTTGCTTATTTCTGAACAAGCTGGATTCTGCCCGGGACAACTGCTAAGCTCACGCAGTTTATAGAAGATGGATTTGAAACTAGTAAGATATATATATTGGCCACAGCATCTTCACAGATGATAGTTGTAGCGTCTCAGCTATCACTAGGGTTGAGTGCATCACATCTTCTTTTATGGCTGAATAGTCCGATGGCGGCGCGGCAAATTTTGCCACATCTATCACACACGAAAGAGGGATCCGGTAATGTACTTCCCTGTTACGGAGCTTTTTCAGATTTATTTTATCTGTCATATTTGGACATGCCGGTGGTAATATGATGACGCCATATGGGTCTCGTGATGGCGCAAGCTTCCCAGTCAGAAGTGCGCATGCCGAAGTTCTCCAAATCACGTTTGCAGGAGTCCTTAAAACTTAGCATTGGGCGCTTTACAGGTCTCTTGATATTAGCAATCTGACTGAGCATGACTTTCCGTGGTAGTCTATCAGGGTCCATTCTATGGACGTGGCCAAGGCAGCGGAGTCGTCTTTGTTTTAGGGTGGCTGCAATACTGTGACACTTCGCGGTAGACAGAACACTCTCATTGCTCATTTTGTCTTGCCACGTGACTCAAAGTATTGTCCGCAGGCAGTGCATATGGAAAGCGTTCAGCTGTCTCTCTTGCCAGGCGTAAGGTGACCACGTCTCAGCTGCGTACAGTAAGATGCTCAGGGCACACGTCTGGTATACTAGAATTTTGGTGGAGAGAGTTAGCTTGGAGTTTCTCCAGACATGTGTGGACAGCTTGCCAAAGTTCCTCGCGGCTTTGGCAATTAGTGCGTCAATCTCCTTGTGAATGGCCTGGTTGGATGTAGTGATGGAGCCGAGATAATGGAAGTGTTCTACTACTTGAAGAGGGATGCCTTCCAATGTTAGTTTTGGAAGACGGTCTGTGCCCTGAACCATGACAAACATCTTCTTGGTATTGACACTCATCGAGAACAGATGATATGCATGATCAAATTTGGTGAGCACCTCCTGAAGCTCATCTTCGGTATTAGCGACAAAAGCCGCATCGTCAGCATATAGAAGTTCACGAACAATTAGTTCAATAAGCTTTTTATTAGATTTCAATAGACTTATATTAAAAAGTCTACCGTCACTCCTTGTATGCAGATGTACTCCAACGTGACAGTTTTTAAAAGCTATTAAGAGTAGAACAGAGAAGAAAATTCCAAAGAGTGTGGGCGCTAAGACACAGCCCTGTCGTACACCGCGGTTTACTTTAAAGGATGCAGAAGCTTCGCCATCAAATATCACAGAGCCTCTCATGTTATCGTGGAAGGCCTTTATTAAAGACAACAGCGTAGGTGGGAAGCCGATTTTGTGCAGGATGTCGTAAAGGCCCATACAGCTAACAGTATCAAAGGCTTTATTTAGATCGACAAAAGCCAAGTATAAAGGCACACGATGTTCACGGCATTTTTCTTGAAGTTGGCAGACAGTGAAGATCATGTCACTCGTGGTGCGGCCGGCGCGAAATCCGCACTGAGATTCGGGGTAGACACGTGAGGCGAGGGTTTCCAGTCTTCTCAAAACGACTCGAGCGATAGTTTTTCCAGCAGTGCTGAGGAGGGAGATACCTCTATAATTGTTGCAATCGCCTCTATCACCTTTGCCCTTATAAAGGGTAAATATATCTGCATCACGCATGTCCTGTGGTATTGTACCCTCATACCAGCACCGCTTTAGGAGTTCATATATGACCGGAATAACAGAATCAAGTTTAATTATTTCGGCCGGTAGGTTGTCACGACCTGTACTTTTTCCCAGTTTGAGTCTCTTCAGTGAAAAATGAATTTCGTCCTATGAAGGTAAATCATCAAGTTCTAATGCAGTAGGATAAGTAGATAAACTGTCCAGTGCTTCAGGCTTTATGCTGACTGCCCTGGAATAAAGGTTGGTGTAGTGTTCTGACCATCTTTCCAACTACTTCTGCTTGTCAACAATAGGTTCCCCATTTAAGTCTTTTAGGAAGGCACGTTTCCTGGTTGTGGGCCCGATTGCACTCTTGATGCCTTGATACATGCCTCGGTAGTCCCCGCTATCATGGTACTGCTGTATGGACTTGCAGAGGTTTGTCCAATACTCATTCACGCAACGGCGAGTGATACGTTGTAGATCTGCTTTAGCTTTTTTGTATTCCAACTTGGCATGATCACTGGGGCTGTTTGTAAGTGTTATATGAACTGCTGTTTTGGGCTCTATGTATGGACGTAATTTGTCCTCGTAATAAGCAAACCAGTCATTCTGAGACGCATCGTTTGTTCCAAAGGTTCTAAAAGCAGTTTGTAAAAGTTTTTCTTTCGATAGAAGCCACATGTCTTCGGCGCTACCTGTGTCCCTCAGTAAAGCATGACTGAGATTCTCTTTTACTTCGGCTGAGAATTGTTTGTGTAAAGCATCATCATGATTGACTGGGATATTAAACATAATTTTGCGGCGGTTGCTTTTCGCTGAATGGATCTTCTTTGGAATCATACGTGTTTTGGCCATTATCAGAGAGTTATCAGTGTCGCAGTCTGCACTTTGATAGGTTCTTGCATTGAGAACGTCACGCAAATCTCGACTCCGAGTAATGATAAAATCAAGCTGATGCCAGTGACCTGATCTTGGATGTTTCCATGACACTTTGTGAGCAGGCTTATTCTGAAAATAAGTGTTACATACACAGAGGGAATGTGATGTGCATAGTTCCATTAGACGCTGCCCATTATCATTTATGTTTGCTATTCCATGGAGGCCGATACAATCCGGCCAGTTATCAGAACTGCTGCCAATTCTTGCATTGAAATCACCAAGAATAAAAAGTTTGTCAGAGACACGTACTTTTGCTAGACATGCATGTAAGCTTTCATAGAAAGAATCTTAAACTTCTGGAGAAGCTTTTAATGTAGGTGCATAAGCTGATATTAGGTTTATGGGACCCGACGCAGTTGTTATTATCAAGGACATAATTCTCTCTGAAATACAGATGGGTGCCTCAATGCAGTTAGACAAGCTCTTGCGAACTGCGATGCCCACCCCGTGCTCTCGCTTAGCGCTATTGTCTCTACCCTTCCAGAAGAAGGTGTAATTTTGTTCATGAACGGTGCCCTCATCCGAAAGTCGAATCTCTTGCAAGGCAGCGATATCAACTCGCAAACGCAGCAGTTCCCTGTCGATGATAGATGTTTTCCTCAGTTCAGGGATGCCATCAGTTAGGGTGTCAGATCCCAGTAACATGGTTCTCACATTCCACGAGGCAAATCTCGTTGTCTTTATCAGGTTTTTATACGGTTTATAACTGTTTTTCTTTTTGCCAGGTGATTGCTTTTCTCATCGTTGTTACAAGAACTGTGACATGCTTGCTGCTCCACACACCTATAGAAGCGCAAGATGAGGGGCGGATCAGTACCTAATTGGCTGGGGGCTGCCCAGCTTGAGGTGGGCGGTAACTGATCAATTAGCCACAATGGACTATCCCACCGACGGAAATCACCCCTGGCGCTCGAGCGCACGCCCATCGGCACAGAGCTTATAACCGGTGACTGTGACTCCCCGTGTTGTTTCCGCACCTTGACAGGTACGTGTGAAGTGTCCTCTCCACGTCACTACATCGCCTGGGATAGTAGTTAGTAGCCATGAACTTGCCCAGCATTCGTGACTTCCTCTCGACCTCGACAGCTAGTTCTGCAGGGGCAACAGGTCGCCACGTGTAGAGCCATCTCGGTTGCAGGAGTTGCCGACTTGTTTGGGTAGAAACCTAATGTCGCATACGGTACTCCGCATCCGTTGCCTCATCCGCCAGCAGCGCCGTACCGAAGATCTTCTTCTCCGCCGTTTTTGCCATTGAGGACTTCACCCGTAACCCTGGGCAAGGGGACTGCGATATACCCCGCAGAACTGGGTCCCTGTCGGACTTAGCCGCTCCACACTCCATCCTACTAAAGTGCAGAGCGCCCACCCCCGCGACAAGGACGCGCTGGACAGGATTTACTCCGGTGGCAGACAGAGAAGGAGGCTCTGACCACCCCAGGAGCCGGGTTTATGGCCTCGTATTGAGCCGAGACCAAGAGCAGTAAGATAACAGGAGTGGTATTTGTTGAGTTTTCAACAGCGTATGACACTGTCAACTATCAGCTACTACTAGTCAAGTTCTACAACCTAACCAGGAATATAAGTATTACTTGGGATCCATCAGACATGTTAAAAACGTTTCGATCTTCTTCATATATGTTGAGGGGTATACAGCATATATGTCTGTGGTATAGTCGTTTCTCAAAATACGCCCTCGCTTTTGAGATATTTGCATGCAAAAAAAAAAAAAAAAATAAAAAAAAAAAAATTAAATGTTGTCTATATAGTATATTATTGCCCCATATTAACAAATGGCAGCTTGGTCTATTGATTGGATGTTGGTTTCATAATTTTCTTACCAGAGTTCAAATCCTCCAGAATCAAATATTTTTATTTATTTTTATCTTCAGAAATTGTCGAGCTTGACTTTTTTATTTTTGTTTAAACTTCATTTAAGGAATAAAATAGCCACTGCATGAATTCAAAGCTGAAAGTTTTCACTAGGAAAACAATCTCCTAAAATAACTGGCTGGATCACAGTTTGGTAGGCAACCTGAAACAATTCGATCTTCTGCCTTAGCACTATGTTTTTCGGCTGCAGAGTATGCCTGTCCTGTATGGTACAGATCAACCCATGCCAAACAGGTAGACATTGCACTTAATTACACTTGCCGAATCATAACAGGCTCCTTAAAATCAACTCCAGTCAAATGGCTCCACCACCTCGCAGAGATGCACCACCATCTGTTCGAAGAGAAATAGCAGTCAACAAGGAAATGTGGAAAGTGGACCATACAAAAATCCCATTATATGGACATATACCACACAGACAAAGACTGAAGATCAAGAAAAGTTTCCTAAGAAATTCTTAGGAACTTACAATGACAACTGAGAAATCCAGGTTTCAACCATAGGTAGCTAAAGCTCCCCTTCCGCGCGGCTGGGGAAGACTGCCCGAATATTTGCCACCTGGCTATGACAAGGGATGGTTGATGTGGATGTTTTTGAATAGGCTAAGCTCAGGTGTGAGCAGATAGAAAGTCAACTCAGCAAAATGCGGATATGCTGAGATCAATGATATCAAGTGCGACTGCGTGGAAGACCACACTGTTCAGCACATGCTCCAGTGTCGACTGTGTCCAGCATCCTGCTCGGCAAGTGACCTGTATGAGGCCTCAGAAAATGCACTGGAAGTGGCCAAGTTCTGTTCCAATAATTTTTGGTGATGGTGATTGTGTGACTGTATGTTTCTGACATGAAATAAATAAAAAAATTGTTTTCATTTCACACTAGTTTATTACCATTATTTTTTTTTTTAATGAATTTATTCATTGGTTTAATTAAACTTTGTTGTTTCTTCTAGGTGTACAGATGTGCCTCAAAACTGCAACTATGTATGTGAGTCACAAATTCCATCATTTACTAATTCAAGTTATCTTATCCTCCATAGAAGAAAATATCCTGGTGATCATCCATTTGCGTATACAGATTGTGAAAATTCATCTATTTATTATAGTAAGCTTATAAACCATAGAAGTATTAAATCTGGTAAACAGACATTTATATGTGAAGTTTGTGGAAAATCGTTTATTCGGTCTGGTCACCTCACAATCCATAGAAGATTTCATTCTGGTGAACGGCCGTTTGCTTGCGAAATTTGTGGTAAATCGTTTCCTCAGTTAAGTTACCTTAAAATCCACAGAAGAATTCATTCTGGAGAACGGCCTTTTGCTTGTGAACACTGTGGAAAATCGTTTGCTCAGTCCAGTCACCTTAGAAGTCATAGAAGAGTTCATTCTGGAGAACGGCCATTTCCTTGTAAGCTTTGTGGAAAGTCGTTTGTTCACCCTGGTCAGCTTAGTAATCATAATAGAATTCATTCTGTAGAGCGACCATTTGCTTGTGAAGTTTGTGGAAAATCGTTTGTTGCTTCCAGTGACCTTACACGCCATAAAAAAATTCATTCAGGTGAACGACTGTTTGTGTGCGAATTCTGTGGAAGGTCATTTTCTCGATATAGTCACCTTAGAGACCATATTGGAAGTCATGTAGCTAAATAGGTGTGATGTTTGTGGAAAAACATTTTTTAACCCAGTGGTCATGCAATGCACAGAACTTCAAATTATGTTGAACAACTATTTGTTAATGAACTTTGTGGAAAATCTCTTATCCCCTATAGAAACATATTAGTCTCTAAGAGATTTCATTCCGTTGAAAGGCTGTTTAAAGTCGAATTTTGTAGGAAAAAGTTTCCTAAGTCTTCCAATCTCACATGCAATTAAATAATTCATTTATTGGATGACTATGGCAGTTTCTACATATTTTGCCGAAAGTATTATTTCTTAGTCTGGTACTTATATATGCCATACTAAAAATCAATTAGATCAGAAGCCATTTGCTTGTGAGTTTTGTAGCAAATCGTTTGTTAAGTCAAGTCGCCTTTCAGTGAAATGAAGAATCCTATCAGGCGAATAGCCATTTCCTTTTGAAAAAAATTGTCTTAAATGGTACTCCAATCTGAATAACGTACAGTCCATTGAAAAATAAATTAATGTGAATGGCAATTGGTTTTTGGTGTTTTAGTGTTTCTGGAAATTTAATGAATATTGCTGAACTTGTTTGGGAGGACAGTTAATGCTTTGTCATTTTATAGTATCTGGTAGCATTAATATTCTTTCTAAAATTGATATAGTTTAATGATTTTTTTCTGAGAAATATTTAAAACATTGTATCTGTGGCCCAGTAATGTTAAAATTGATTAAAATTGTGCTAGATTGATTTTGGAGTCTGGTAGCATTAAGTTCGGTGGAATGCTTCTCTCACAGAAACATGTACTGGCTTTTAATTTTTTTTTTTTTTTTAAAAAAACAGGTATACTGAATGTCACATGATAGAAAGCATTTAGAAAAATTCATGAAGCAAATGCCGCCTTACGGCATAAATATGGATATAATTGTTTATGACACCTGATAACCTTAACAATAATGTGTCAGTTAATTTTTACTATCCACTTTTTAATTTTGGTGATTGTAGAAAATAATTTGATGCTTGTTATCCTTTAGATTTATAAGGGAATATGTTACTGCAAATTTCTGTTTCCTTGTGATATTTTTGATGTCATATTAATGCTGCCTTTTTACCTTAAGGCTCATTGTATAATTTATTCAGCCGAATGACTGCTCGAGATAATTTTTCTGCAGATTCCTTTGCATGGTGTAATGGCACAGTAGCAAAAGTAAATGTATGTTAATGGCTGCTTTGTGCAAATCAAATTGCCTATTTTTGTGTATACTGTTTCACAATTTCTTATGCTTTCCTTAATTATCATAGATAATTCTTGTATATTGTTGATATATAATTGAAAGCTACTGTATGTATTTCTTGTCAGCTATCTAACATAAAATTCTAAGTTGAGTTCAATATTTGTTCCTAAGATTTTCTGTTTATCTGCTCCGAGACAGTTATCCATTATTATAATTGTGTGCTATACTAATTGTATTATGTCTAATCTACCTTAAAATAAGTTAAACCTATTTTTACAGATCAAATTAAAACATGCATACATGTAAACTTAACTTAACTTAGTCCACAACCCGAAGGTTGGTTGGATCCTCCAGAAGGAGGCATACTAAGCCATTGTGTCAGAGGTAGGACGGCCAGTTCCTTTCCTCTGGGACCTACAGTTTAACGTGGAATCCGAACCACGGAGCATCCTGGCATAGCTCATATGACTAAACACAACTCTCAAAATTCCTGCGCCTGCCGGGATTCGTGCCTGGGCCAGGAGCAGCGAACGTTTAGAAGGCAAGCGCTTAGACACTGATGTACCAAGTAACAAAAAAGAAATAGTAGGTTTTCGTTGATTTTTTACCACTGTAATAAAATTCAATTGAATAGTTTTTGTTTCTTCCCATTGGAATGTCTGTTTACATGTTGGAAATCTTTCGTAGCTAAGCTGATTTGTAATGTTAGCATGTCATCCTATGTGCCTGTGAAACTGAGATCAAGGATTTGTGTATCAGAGAAAATTCTAAAATTGATCTGAGTATGCGTACAGTTAATTTTTAACACATGTATCATAATGAAAGGAGATGAACTTCAAGAACTATAAGAATAAATTTTTAAAGTTACTTTAGCAATGTTCTGAAAAATTCAAGTTGTTTTTTAGATTTGACATATTTAGTTAAAGAATTATATTTAAAGGTGTAAATTTGTGAAGGAGAATATAACAAAATTATAGTCTATAAGTTTAAGGAAATGGGGCACATTTCTCAGACTTGGCTAGCACTGTTAATTACTTGTATCTGAGTCATCATTAAGATATTTGGATTATTAGCATGATAATTCAGTCATCTTTTCAACAACACTTCAACCATTGCTGTTATAAATAAACTGAATAAAATAAATCAATGTCCAGCAGAATAAAATCATTTACTTACTGTTTTACTGAAACGTCCATATATATTTACCAGCATTTTAACAGAATGCAACTCATTGAATAAAGCTTTCAGAAGAAGATTATACACATTTTTAGTTATCTTGTACTATATACCTGATTCTAAATTCTTATCTACCCTTATCATTATTTTCCTATGCTCTTTTCCCCAATACCATACTGTAAGGCTGTGCTACTTCTTTAGACTTGGTTTATTTGATATCACTTAGGCAGGCTACAACACTTCAGAAAACACTTACTAAAGTAAATTAGTGTAGCACTGATGGAATGATCAAAAGTTAGAGCCATTGCAGTAGATTAAAAAAAGTTTTTGCTCTTGTAAGTTAAACCTATAGAAGACAATTTATTTAGAAGTTCACTCTATATTCTTAAGCTGTGATCAGATAATGTGGATGGTTTATATGCTCACACAGATTATCTTCTAGTAAATTATTATTAATCATATCAGTTGCGATGAGGCTAATGCCGTGATGGCAGTTCTACATTTTTCACAAATTTTCACCACAAAATCAATCACACTCTCTCATATATTCATTAACTCCTTAGGTAATATGTTTTCAGTCCCTCACTCCTACCTATAAATGAAAACCATTCCATTACCTTATATCTGAAATCAATTGATAATTTATTGTCATTGTCCTCTCTTACCTTCGACATGCTGCCCATTGGTAACTATTGAATTGCATTGGAAGGCATGACCCTGTAATAATTTCCTTAGTCCTGTAATGGCTACTTTCTTATTATTATTATTACTATCTTATATACTTTGAGTGTTAAATACCTCTACTCATCCACCATTGCCATTTACGAATTTTAATTATTCTTCACTTCCTTTGGTGATTTAATATAATCCTTGACATCCTTATCCAACAAAATTTTCTCTCTCCCTTTTGCATGAAATAGGATGCCAGCATGTGCCCATCGTCATCAATAAGCGATGGATATGTTAAATCGAAATTCTCATCACAATTTTGCAAGGAAATGATGATTTGACCTAACAAACACTAGTAATTAATTCAATATTATTATATTTGTAAATTACTCACATGTAAGAAAAATCAGTCTTGTCCCCAAAATAAATATGTTATTTTTCCCAATATTATTTATTTATTTTTTACAAAGTTATTCAGTTTCTAATTCCTAATCACCGTCTTTCCTAGATGTTATAACTTCATGGTTTGAATTAGTTAGATGGGTTTAATATACACACATCTGAATTCTAGCTGGGCTTGGGTAAATATATTAAGTATTCTTTGTAAGGAACTTAGTTTTAAACAGTTGTGGTTTAAGTTCTTAATATTTCTTTCTAGCTTATTTGTACATAGAAAGATGTTATATTTACTGATGAGACTTTTACATTTCCTCATAATTAGTAATTAATATATGTGCTAAATTACAGCCTTTTATGGGTATTGTATTTACCTTTTTTTGGTTTTGTTACTTAAGTTAATATTTTCACTGGTAGTGTAATGGGTCATTGTTTGGGTCATTATTTGAGTAACTAAATATTATCAATTTTGGAAAGCTTCTCAGCCCTCGAGCGCAACTTTAGCTACTCCCATACTTGTTTTTGCATTCAGTAAGGAATTTGTTGATTCGAGACTGAGCAAAAATGGCAACAGATGCAATGCTGGCTGACAAGGCAGCCCAAACTGGTTTATCAGCAGCTGTGATCGATTGATTGATTCTCATTCTTCGGCGCACCAGTATATGGACTATCAGCTTTGACCTGACTTTTTTAGTAGCGATCAGAAGGCCAGTCAGTCATCCCTGTGAACTGATGACTGATGAGTTACACAATATCATCACCTGTGTATGGTTCTCAAGCACAGTAATTAAAAGAGGATTACAAAACCAACTTTCAATGTTCATACTACCCTCTCTTAATATCTTCCCATTCGCTCTCAGAAACAGGGTGTCAAATTAACTCAAGAAATATCCACCAGAAGAAGAGAATAAATAGTATCAGGGCAAGTCAATTGGGGACTAGGAAATATTAGTTTTCACCTCCACTCCCGCCGCAGTACTTAAATTCAATCTCATTACATTAATCAGTATACTAACCACAACCTGAAAAAGCATCTTTCGTTTACTTGGTATTTTAAACAATTTTGCTTAAAACCTACCTCTAAGTTTATCAATTAACTTTGACTTACGTAATGTTATTTGATATGGACAGTTACGAAGAAAGGATTTTTTAATCTATAGATATTCTGATCTAGAAAGCTTTGTCCTAGTTCAGAAACTACTCTGTCAAATTCTTATGTTCTGATAATTTAATTTAACTTACGATGGTTTGGATGTTTCTTGAGAAGTTTCAAAACAGCAATAAAATTTTTAACTCTTGTATCAAGGACGTCATAGTACCTAGATATGTAGCCTATTTCAGTTCGTGGACTATAAGCAACCGCTCATAAAATAGAGCCCTCTTCTCATTTTATGTTGCTGATATTCTCGCTCGATTATTTTCTTGTAAACATTTTCCCTTTTATCTCCTTATCCTTCTGTTTAGTAATGTTACTCTCAAGCAACCGCAATTTCGGCACTTATATATGTAACTATTTTTTATTCCTCATCCCTTTACAAGCAGCTTAAACCTTAAGCAAAAGGTTCCTTGTGAGTATTCACATTCAGATGTTTCTCTACTTCCACTTATTTTGATAGGTGATGTTCACAATCAGTGGTGTATGGGAGCAGCTGCACTTGCTATTTGAAAGCATCTTTACGTATTTTAAAACTCATAACTGTAAGTATATGTCTGTTACTTTATTCCATCGAGGTTTATTAGTGACTTTTATGTGTCATACAACTAAATCACATTTGTCAGATTTATAATTTGAACATACTATACTTGCTTGCAAGCAACACTGCCTATGAGATAACACCTTAACTTGTATAAGTTATTTTTTTTTAATTTCGTTGAGACCTAAAATGGATGCAACATAATTTTATGGTACTGCCACCTGTAATTAAACGGGTGTCTGGAGGAGATACTTTTGGTTATTCAAACCTGAAATATTAGCTGATAATAACGCTGATGATCCTGATTACAAGCACAATATTTATACCAGTATAATAAACATATGGGAAGGAATGAATCTGTCTAAGTTGCTCACTGAGTGTTATTTATTTATTTATCATATGGCTAGACAAATAATATGAAATGTATAAATAAATACTATTTCACATCGATATTTGATGAGTTAGTTTGCAAGAAGTGTGAAGACAGTACAAATGCGATAATCTTAAACCATTAGTACAAATCACTATAAAAAACAGAAAAGCAAAGATGGAGGCCAATTGTCGTTCTTCAGTTAAGCAACACCATGTTTACTGATCAAGTTGTTTGGTGAAGTAGAAGAAGCGCTGGTCACTAGACTGGTTAATAGGGTCCACTGAGATTTGAAATATGGCTCAGAATTAGTTTATTTCATTCAGTGGTTTGATTAATTTGGCTTAGTTATTTTTCTCGGCTCAGGAATCAGTTTAATCTTGGTTTCGATTCATAAAGAATTTCCTTCAACAAAACTAAAAACTTAAAACTAAAATAATAATAATAATAATAATAATAATAATAATTCACATTTCGATAGTAAAACAGATAGTTACAAAATGTACATTGTAAAGTAATAAATTTTAAAATAACACCCCCACTGAAAATCTCAGTATCTTCCAATAATTTCCTAAATATCAAGGTTAATTAGCCACTACTGTAAATGCAGCTATGTTGAAAATAGACAACAAACATACCTGGCTTTGTATTATTCTACTAATTAAATAATTACAATCCTAAACTGCTCAGACAATCGCACAAATGTTAGCTATAGGATCAAACAATAACTTATGAATTGATTAAACTGATGATAAATGATGAGATATAAATTTAGTGATGCAATCCTTCTGATCAAAAGAAAAAATTAAAGTGAAACATAAATATAATTGCAACAACACAAAATAAGAATCCATCATCTTACCATCTTTGTGAAGTTCTAGTGGTGTATTCATGAAATTGGTGTTTTTCCATATCTTTAAAAACTTTAGAGCAATATGAACAAACATATAACGGATTTGAAATAGTTGAAACGTGGGTGAACACATGTATTGTTAGGGAGCACCAAGGTAAAAAGGTGTCTGAACAGATTGCACAAGCAAGTTCAACCAGTGGCTCTTTGAGTAAAACTTTGTCGCTGTCTTGAAAATCTTAGGCACACAACTTTGACAGATTGAAGAAAACCCGACCATAGTACTGGTAAATGTGTAATGGCTTATTTACACATAGGTGATGACTAAACACATGCCTTATAAACAAGTCCCTTGTGGAGCAAAGTTGAAGACAGGTGACACATGTATACCATGATGGCTTGTCCACTGGCATGATACTCTCATTAGATGCACTCATATTGCTAACACGAGATGTGACCATAAGTTCTTCACTAAGCTACTATCATAGTGTCCACAACACAGAAATATTTTTATAGTGCAAGCTCAACATTTGACCTGGAAAAAAAGTAAAAACCGTTTCAATTTCTTTACTGCAATGTTAAGGTAACAAATGACATATAGGAGCGAAACAGGAGTTTAATGGGATTATCATAACAACATTAACTGTGGTTCCGGATTTTAGTTACAGAGATACATACCTCACTGGAAAACATTCCTCTTACTAAGGCAACATATGTAAATAATTTTCAGGAAACTAGAGAAGGCGTTTGATGTAAACGATGAAAGGATACTTACTGATGTGTAAACAGAGGCGGCCTTAGGCGGTGGCGAACCGGGCAATCGCCCGGGGCCTCGCTCTTAGAGGGGCCTCGCGCAGCAAACCATGTTGAAAAATTTTATATTTAAAAAAAAATATAAATATTTTACTTTTAGCTATTAGTGATAACAATATAGTTGGTTAATCGATAGTAAAGTATATATATGAATTAGTACCAAATTTCTCATTTAGATTTATACAGTTTCACATTCGTATAAAAAGTGAGATTAACTGTAACAAAATTAAATAATTTATCACTGAATACTAATATTTTTCGCAATTTAAGGGTAAAATATAGTAGAAAAATTCATTTAGATTTATACAGTTTCACATTCGTATAAAAAGTGAGATTAACTGTAACAAAATTAAATAATTTATCACTGAATACTAATATTTTTCGCAATTTAAGGGTAAAATATAGTAGAAAAATTCATTACTAATTGAATGTCTCACCTTGCATATTAGAAAACCCACTTGACCGCACAGTTTTGTTACTTACATAGTGTTTACGATTTACGATCGGGCAATCCCTGTGTTTCACTCCGTTCGTCAACACCTTACACTGGAAGATCGAGTCACACTTGACCGCGTCCTATTCCTAGTGACAGTCGGTCGAGTGATAGTTCACCCTCCCTTGTGTTCACACTTTTCCGTAGCTCGGCCGTGTGACGAACTTGTTCCTGCTGTCTTCAGTCTCCTTTAACGTTTTCGTTTCGTTGTTAAAGTGAGTTTGGCGTCACAGCCACGGTTGCCAACCATAATCTGATATATTGTTCTTTATTTTGCATAGGCGTATTTTATAATCAACGAAACTAATATAGTACACTAAAATGTTTTCTTGAACTGATTCACGATTTCACCTCGCTGGTCGATCTTTTACTTACAAAAATAGTGTCCAAACGCAGTCGTAACAAACCACCATTAAAAGTCTTTCTCACGCTATACTGGACTGAAACATTCTCCCGTTTCTGAACGCAATTACAACGATATGTTAAACTAAATTATTTCGCACTTTGTTTTGTTTGAAGTTACTTTCGATATGTTAATAAAGGATGATATCTTTTCTGGTCTCAAAGACAAAATCACAGAGTTTCTTACCAGCTGTGCAATGCACATCTATCGTATCCATCTTTTCTAAGCTGCTAATCCTACTAGGAATAGGAGACCTACAGTATAAGGTAGAATTCTAGCCACGCAGCGTCCTAGCTTCTTCGTATTAACAAAACAACGCTTTGACAGAAATAAAAATCAATTTTAAGCCACAACCAGGGACCTGCCGTACCGCAATCGTACGCCGTAACCATTTGAGACATTAGATCAAATCCAGAAGAAATGAAAAAATATGTATTCGAACATAATAAAATAAATTTAATCTTTTTCTATAAAATGTACTTTATTTTTGCTATCCCAAAACACACACCAAAAATTGAGTGCTACCTTTGTCACAGTATCTGAGGGATGATTAAACGAATTTTTACGAATGTTTTAGAATGTTATAATCAACATATTACGATCGTCTGATGAACAGGGAACTGAGGATGAAGAAAAGACACTTTTTAAGGTAATTAATAACACAGATACACCATTTGGTCATAAAGAAGAGGAAATTTTCAAACTCCGCCCATATGCTCCTCCAGGTCCACCAGCCCGACACCGGACCACGCCGTCAATAAGTAACCCAAAAGTCCTGACTGAAGAAAGGCAGCATTGGAGAGGCAGTTTAGAAAGACTGCTTGTAATTGTAAATTTTTTAACATCTCACAATTAGGCCTTCAGAGGTCGTAGAGAGAAATTAGTATCTGACTCACATTCAAGTGAGAATAGCAACTTTATAGTTTTAGTAATGTTAATATCCCTATTTGATCCAATGTTACGACTTCACCTAAAACTTGTAACAGAGAAGACGATGTCCATTATCTCCAAAAATATTCAAAATGAGCTGATACAATTAATGACAAGTCACTTGAAGACTCAAATTGTTGACAAAATAGTAAAAAATAATTATTACTCAATTATTTTTGATTGTACTAGTGATATTTCTCGTGTTAGCAATTGGCAATTATTATAATATTTTTAATACAAATACAGTTGACGTTGAAGAACATTTTATTCTTAGATGTCGAAGAATCCACAGCTGAGTGTTTAATTATTTATAGAAAACACAGAGCTGGAACAGCTGGGTATATCATTCCAAAATTTCAGATTCCAAGGATATAATAGTGAAGATAATGTGTGTGGACAAAACAGTGGTGTTCAGAAACGTATTCTTGAAATTTATCCACCTGCTTATTTGTTACCCTGTGGGAGTCATAGCTGGAATATCATCCTAGGAGATGCAGCATTGATTTCTGCCAGATCGAGTTATAAGTAGGCTATTTTAAAAGTACATTTAAAATCCTTTTCGCTAAAACCACTTTCTGAAACTAGATGGGAATGCAGGGTAGAATCGGCGAAGGCCTTTAAATACCAACCAAGAGATATATTTGATGCTTTGAGGGATTGAGCAGAAAATAAAACAGACTCTCAGTTTGATAGTGAATGTCACTCTGTAGAAAAGTAAATAACTAACTACGAATTTATAGTTGCTCTCGTCGTATGGTATGGTATTCTTACAAAGATAGTATATGTTATAAGAAAAATGATGTAAAACGAAAATCGAACTAGAAGCGGCTATTCGACACTTAAATGCGTTTACACATTGACTTGATAATTATCGGGAAAATGGTTTTCTAATCATCCTTCGTAACAACGAGAGAAACAGCAGATGAAAATGATATTGACAAAGTTCATAATCATTAGAAAGATACGTAAAAGAACGAAATTTTATTATGAAGGGGACGATGAAGCTCTTGAATTGCATGCACAGCAGATTTTCGAAATAAACTATTTGTATGATAATGTTGACTATGTGCGCTCAAGCTGCCAGCGTATATTTGAGGCACTTTAACATGATGAGAACATATTTGTTTTCATGTATAACATATAAAGATTAAAGGAAATTAGTGTCTGAACTTTTGAAGCAATGCAGGGACTTACGAGTACCTCTAACAACAGGAGAAGCATCTGATATTCACGTACAAGAATTGTATGAAGAACTGAATATGTTTATCTGTGTATAAGAAAAAAACGACGGCGTTATGTTGGAGATGAGATATACAATAGAAAAAACATTAACTGAAGCTGTATCTTACTATCGAAGTAGTCCTGAGAATTATTACCACCACACCTAAGACAGTTGAGTCCGCGGGAAGAAGTTTTTTCATGGTTAAAAAAGATTAAAATATATTTGAGGAATTCGATGAGAGAATATCGGTTTTCAACCATTTCCATTCTTTGAATTAAGAATGATGTAGCTCATTCTTTAGATTTTTGTGCTTTAATTAAATAGTTTAGGCTAGGAATAGCTGCAATCACCAGTTTTTAAATCCCTGCGTATAACTTTCACGGCATTTATGTACTTCAGATTATCCTTAATAATTTGACGTGCAATGGCTAAGGCCGCCGCTGTGTGTAAACATTGACTCTGAACTTCAAAACCAGTTTTTTTCACTTTCTTTCTGGTATACAAGCATTAACAGTTGATTTTGATCAACAGATATCTAGTAAATTTGCAATACATTCACGTTTAACTTTAATCACATGAACAGTGCATTATATTAAAGAAAATAAATTATAGGCAATAACAAATTAGTGACCTCAGTAGTTTTGTAGCAAAAACTGCTATCAGATAATCACAAATAAATATAGAAAAAACAACAATATAGAAATCATGGTAGGTACAGAACACACATACACAAAGTATTTGAAGTTCCACTACCCATAACACCGACCACAAAAACGTGTTGTCTACTTATTGGAAGAAAGTCCTGAATCGCAACGTACACCTGTCCACAATGAATCATTATGGTGAGGAATTACTGTCTCAAAAACAGTAAAAACTCTTCATAATAACGTTCACACAATCTATACACGAATTTGCTTCTGTGATTAACCTGACAAACAAAGCATATACAAAATTACACTGAACATTTTATAATTCCCCTAATACACACGAGAAACATCATAATACGTGAGTTGTCAGAAAGGAAAATGAGCGGATATAAGATTGTACAAAACTAACGGCATAAGCAATACACATTTTCATGTCATCAATGGGAGCACGGTGAAGAGCACTTGGTTTACTGTAGGAAATGCTTACTCCTTAAATTGTCTCTTATTAATTTCCTTTCGTTCACCTCGTCTCGCAGATAAAAAGATCATAACTCATTACTTCTATACGAATTTAATGCCGAAATTCAAAACATTATTTCAGATGTGATATTGATGCTGTTGTAAGTTTTGCACATAAATCGTGTTTCAAATGTTTCCGATATGTTAAGTATTTTACAATACATTCATGTTCCATATATCCTAATTTTAGAGACTGACTCTGTAGTTTGTGGAATCCCAAACACATTTTCAACCATCCTTTCAACCCTGTTCAATCCGTAATAAACAAAATCCGTTAAGGTCGTGGACGGAAATGTGCGTATTTAGAGTTTTAGATATTGAGAACACGTTACCATCCCAAGGAACGGTGTTGTTTCCATGTTAATCCTGCTTCAGTGTTTCACTTTGTAACATGGCATAAAGGTCTCAATACAGGATAATTCCACCATCTCATATACGACCCTGGCAATATACAGTACATAGGCCTATATTACAGCTACCGCCATACTATGAAATACTTAACGATTTTTAACCCCCCCCCCCCCCACGACTCAGCCAGCAATGTCCTCTTTGGCACTTACACAGGTGGTCAGTGTGAATCATGAGTTGTGGGAGGTAGGAACCGAGTTCCTACCCAAAGTTTAACCGGGCCTGTTTGTCCCATTATACTTAAGTTACTGGAGGAATGTCTTTGTTAGATTTTTTCTTTTACATATGGCTTTACGCCTCGTCAACGGCGAGGTCATTAGAGGCGGGATGGGACTAGGGACAAGTAACGAGAAGGAATTCGGCCTTGGCCTTTTTGAAGGAAGCATCTTGGCATTTGCCAAGGGTGATTTGGGGAAACCATGGAACACCCAAATCTGGACGCCTGGACGGGGATTCGTCTTTCCGAGTGCCAGGCCAGAGAGTTTACCACTCACCCAATACGCTCGGTGTCATTTTAGTAATATGTCTGCGAAATTTATAAATCTGTGTGCTCTGTAAGATAAGCGTGTTTTTTGTTTGTAAAATATGTGATTTATGAGAGACAGATTGGATTTTTTTTTTTAACTGCTTTACGTCTCTTTTTAACATCGAGGTCTTTAGAGACGGGAAAGGATGGGGGCAAGGAATGGGAAGGAATTCGGCCATGGCCTTTTGATGGAAGCATCCCGGCATTTG
>JARYHS010006964.1:5498208-5540209 GCA_031002005.1 Vandiemenella viatica
AGGAATTTTTTTTTTTTGTCAATATCTTTCCTCTGTAAGTCCCTCCATTTTGGTGTTTTAAAAACAGAAGCGCCCTTAAAGGAATATAACTACTTATTTTAGTACACTATACTATAGATATGTCTATTTAACGAGTCTGCCAGCATTTTTCTAGAAATTTCCTTCTCCCATTTTCAACAAATTACTTGATAATCCTCTTGAGGTTGAGCACGTTTCATTAAGTTACCTCTTACAACTGAAAATTGTCAGCCTTTTGTCGCTGCTACCCGGAAGTATTTACTTTTAATTTGCGTGTACCTCAAGCAGTGCTCCTTCAAGCTTGGTTTTGGTTATCCTAAGTTCCTTTTGAATCGTAATTCGTTTAAAATGAAACAGGAATACTACTAGATGGTTTTTAACGCACTGTTCACCTAAGTATTAAACTCTGTATATTGTTACCCAATCTAGGCAGGGTGCCAGCTTTTGCGATAGTTTTTACCAGACACAGAAACGAAAACACATTACATAATCACTATACCTATTATAAACGGCTGTGTGCAGCGTTATCTCGCTGTAGTCCATAGGTCCTGAAGACATTGTATCCTCTTGATTGATTGTTCATCCTGCGCTGAAAAATGACAAGAACGTTATAATGAGCGCGTCCTCAGTGTAATTGGCTTCATTGTTTTCCTGAAGACACCAACAATGAGTTGTGATCCATAAATAATGGAAAGTTTTTTTTCCCCTGCTGTATTATTTCCATTCTTGATCAAAATCACCACGAAACACGGTTGTTTTACTCATAGATTTATCTGTTGCTTCCTCGAATTGCGGTTGTAGTGCTGTATTGGTTATACCGCAGTTGATTGCGACAGTCTGTGTGTTTCATTAAGGACTATTGGCGCATGCGCAGTAGCGCTGCAGACAGCCACTGAGTCCCAACCAGCAGACCGTCCTACTAAAGGCAGAATATTAACTCTAACTGAATTAAACAGATTATAACAAGAAATAAATTAGTACAAAACTGTACACCTAAAATCGATACCAAAACCGAATTGTACAAATGCAGGAATAGGGAATGTACATCAAGCTGTTAAGAACAGAGGCGTGCAGGGAAAAAATAGGAAGAAAAGATTTCTGTTGGTAAGTAGTAGTCATGGGAGAGGTTTAGGGGTCTTCTGCAGGATAAGTTAGGCACAGAATACCAGGTCTCAAATTTTTTCAAACCTAGTGGAACATTAGATACGGTAATAGAGGATATAGGTTAGTTTCCTAGGAGTTTCACTAGGGTCGATAGAGTAATGACAGTGGGAGTTGAGAAGAATACTATAGATACAAATGTGGTATAGAGAGTGACCTTAGGGGGCGCCCATTAATCACGTGAGCAGGGGCACCAGGTGGGCGAGTAGTAACTTAAGGCGCATAGGTTGTTGTCCAAATTTGTTCAACACCTTGTCAATAAATTCATAATCTTTAGTTAATAAGTGATATGTGTTATATATAATGTATATAAAAAAACCAGATACACCTCCCATAAAGTAATCCTGCCGGCGTCCATGTACGTGAGGTAAATTAGGGGAAATCCGGCGAAATCTCACGAAACCTCACCAAGAGGGACTGGGAAGTAGACGGAAATCTCACGTGAGGTTTTGAAATTCGTGAAGGATAGTTGAGCTAAAAAATAAAGAAGGTTCACAAGTGACGCGGAACCGACCTTGGGGGGAAATACCACCCTTGCAAGCATGAGAGTTCCAAAACAGATCTCAAAAAACAATTCGAGAAAATCATCTCACGTAATTAATGGACGCCCCTTAGAAAAATGGTGAATGATGTGCAGCATACCAGATTTAATTTGTGCAAGTCCTATGTAATCATGATTGGCCACAGCTGAACTCCGCTGTGAGGCAAGTATACTTGGAAACGGGGTGCAGCTTGGTAGAAGCATTAGTCCTGTGTTGGAAGCTGTGCCTGTGAACACCATTGATAGGTCGAGTTTCACCAGCCAGAATGGGCAAGGGAGTACTTTCAGATTTATTATTTAAGCCTCTAAGGGAGCCCACTTCGATTTATGATAGGGTTAGGACTGTGCTGTTTTTAGGTTAGGAGCTGCTGGTGAGGGGATGGAGATAGATGTCCTAGGTGATATATCCACGTCGAGAAAAATCAAAGAAGCAAAATCATAGATGAAGCTCCTGGAGCAATAACTCGTGGTCACAGAACTGGGAACGCAAAGTTAATGCGGAAAATACTACAAAGCCAGAAAGTAATAAGAGAATTACAGGTGAAATGTAAAAGTATAACGAAGAATGTAATACAATTTGCAAACTTAACAAGCGTTTAAGGCGGTACAGGCTTGGATAAAAGAAACGGTACTTGAAGATTTCTCCATGGTTGAAGAAGATTTCACAGACATGGAGGAACAATTGTAAAGGGGTATTCATACTGGTTGATAAAGATTTCTGTAGTTCACTAGTATTTACATATAAATACCAAGAGTTACTTAGAGTAGAATTCAAGGATAATAAAAAAGAAAAAAATCATGGTATCGGCTGCTCACCATAGTGGAAGAATAAATGATGAAAATGCATATAGTGAGAAAATAAATTCAGTTTCACATTTCAGATGTGAGCTTACATAACTAATTATTGGTGGAGATTTAGATTACCATGTGTCAACTGGGTAGGAAATAATTCTAATAAGGCAAGGGGACCTACACTTGCAATTACCTTAATAAGAAAATGTTGTTTTACACAAGTTGTAGAGCAGAACACTAGGTGACCAAACAGATTGGATATATTCCCGATGATAACCTTGTGGGGTGTCAAGTAACAACGAATAAGCTATCATGAAACAGTTTTGTTGAGTATTAGAGGATTTGGTAAACCAGTGGCCAAAATTGAAGGGGAAATATTCACGACTATAAAAAAGGCACAAATTTTATAATTGAAGATTCATTTGAATGAAGGTTTAATCAAATGGAAAGATGGCAGAAGTACACGAGTTGTCGAAGTTGGAAGAATTTAAGGAAATAGTAAAAAAGTGTGAAGAAATATTTATTTCGTAGAAAAAAATAGAAGTATAAAATCTAAATTCTGTAATAGGAAAGGGATGAGGATAAAACTGTTTGTGAGAAGAATACAGAAAGGAGTTAGGTGACAACAAGGCAGTAAGCAAACTGGAAAAATCTTAACAAGGAAGCAATAACAGTGAAGGAGGATTGGCGCTAATGACTGGTGCATCTAGAAATAGGTACGGTAATTTTAGAACAGTAAGGGGAGTGGAACGTTGTAACATTCCCAAAATCCAGCCTTCTCTGAATTTTAATCTGAGCAACTAAGCACAGAGAAATGAAAGTTGATTAATTATTAATTTTTTCATGTTCTTTCTTAAAGATTAAATACATTTTCATACTTGTTTTTCACAACAAATTAAATATAAAATTGTTTATAGAGAGTTCTCTGAAAATAGAAAAGGACGACTCCGAACGTGGTTCAAATTCCCCTACTGCCATCCAGATTTTGGCTGTCCATGGTTTCCCCAAATCACTCCAGACGAATTCCGGGATAGTTCCTTCAAAATGCCATGGCCGAATACTTTCCCGTTCCTTGCCTCTGGTTCTGTCCCGCCCACAAATACCTTCGGTCGACGAGACGCAAAGCCGGAAGCAAATAAAAAAGTTGGATCAAGTTGGACTAATGTAAATTTTGAAATAAAACATTATTTTCAATTTTCTTGGCATAGGATTGTGAAACCTTTCTCAATATTAGGAAAAATTACACCATAGTAATGGATGTACGAAGAAGTAAAAGAATTTGGTTACAAAACTTTGGTCAGACCATTGCTTGCACATAATATTGTGGTATGGGACACACATTTTGAGTATCAAATACGCGAGTTCGAGAGGATGCAAATAAGGACTGCTAGATTTTTACTGGAAATTATCGCAGAACACATTCGGTAACAGATATGATAAAAGAGCTGGCATGATATTCATTGGAAGACATGAGGAGTGTGAAGCGGAACGTGGTAGTGTACAAGGGGTATATTGGTGATGAGGCGTGGAAAGATATCGGTGTAAGAAGGAAGGGAAAAGATGAACATAATGCTGGTAAATATATATAGACTTTTCAGTAAAACTGCAAGTAAATGATTTTCTTCTGCTGAACATTGATTTATTTTATTCAGTTTATTTATAACAGCAATAGTTGAAGTGTTGTTGAAAAGATGACTGAATTATCAGGCTAATAATCCAAATATCTTAATGATGACTCAGATACAAGTAATTAACAGTGCTAGCCAAGGCTGAGAAATGTGCCCCATTTCCTAAAACTTATAGACTATAATTTTGTAATCTTAAATATAATTCTTTGACTAAATATATTAAATCTAAAAAACAACTTGAATTTTTCAGATCATTGCTAAAGTAACTTTAAAAATTTACTTCTTATTGTTCTTGAAGTTCATCTCCTTTCATTATGATACATGTGTTAAAAAATAACTGTACACATACTCAGATCAATTTTAGAATTTTCTCTGATACACAAATCCTTCATCTCAGTTTCACAGGCACATAGGATGACATGCTAACATTACAAATCAGCTTAGCTACGAAAGATTTCCAACATGTGAACAGACATTCCAATGGGAAGAAACAAAAACTATTCAATTGAATTTTATTACAGTGGTAAATAATCAATGAAAACCAACTATTTCTTTTTAGTTACTTGGTACATGTATGTCTGTTTCAATTTGATCTGTAAAAATAGGTTAACTTACTTTAAGGTAGATTAGACATAATACAGTTAGTATAGAACACAATTATAATAATGGATAACTGTCTCAGAGCAGATAAACAGAAAATCTTAGGAACAAATATTGAACACAACTTAGAATTTTATGTTAGATAGCTGACAAGACATATATGCAGTAGCTTTCAATTACATATCAACAATATAAAAGAATTATCTATGATAATTAAGGAAAGCATAAGAAATTATGAAACAGTATACACAAAAAATAGGCAATTTTATTTGTACAAAGCAGCAATTAACATACATTTACTTTTGCTACTGTGTCATTACACGATGCAAAGGAATCTGCAGAAAAATTATCTCAAGCAGTCATTCTGCTGAATAAATTATACAATGAACCTTAAGGTAAAAAGGCAGCATTAATATGACATCAAAAATATCACAAGGTAACAGAAATTGCCAGTAACATATTCCCTTATAAATTTAAAGGATAACAAGCATCAAATTATTTTCTACAATCACCAAAATTAAAAAGTGGATAGTAAAAATCAACTGACACATTATTGTTAAGGTTATTAGGTGTCATCATGGGCGCCGGCAGGATTACTTTAAGGGAGGTGCATCTGGTTTTTTTGAATACATTATATATAAAACTTAATATTTCTTAACTAAAGACACTGAACTTATTGACAAGGTATTGAACAAATTTGGACAACAACCTAGGCACCTTAAGTTATTATTCAAACAGTGAATTTAATAATAAATTTTTTGTTTATTATCCTTTTTCTGTGAATTTTCTTTCATGACAGGGGGGTGCAAGTGCACCCCCTTGCACCCCCCTCCCGGCGCCCATGGGTGTCATAAACAATTATATCCATATTTATGCCTTAAGGCCGCATTTGCTTTATGAATTTTTCTAAATGCTTTCTATCATGTGACATTCAGTACACCTTTAAAAAAAAAAAAAAAAAATTAAAAAAAAAAATTAAAAAAAAAAATTAAAAGCTAGTACATGTTTCTGTAAGACAATCATTCCACCAAACTTAATGCTATCAGACTCCAAAATCAATCTAGCACAACCTTCATCAATTTTAACATTACTGGGCCACAGATACGATATTTTAAATATTTTTCAGAAAAAAATTCATTAAAATATATCAATTTTAGAAAGAATCTTAATGCTACCAGATACTATAAAATGACAAAGCATTAACTGTCCTCCCAAACGAGTTCAGCAATATGCATTAAATTTCCAGAAACACTAAAACATATACTGAGATACCAAAAACCAATTGCCATTCACATTAATTTATTTTTCAATGGACTGTAGGTTATTCAGATTGGAGTACCATTTGAGACAATTTTTCAAAAGGAAATGGCTATTCGCCAGAAAGGATTCTTCATTTCACTGAAAGGTGACTTGACTGAGCAAACGATTTTCTACAATACTCACAAGCAAATGGCTTCTGATCTAAATTAATTTTAGTTTGGCATGTATAAGTACCAGACTGAGAAATAATACTTTCGGCAAAATTTGTAGAAACTGCCATAGTCTTTCAATAAATGAATTATTTTATGGTATGTGAAATTGAAAGAATTAGGAAACTTTTTCCTATAAAACTCGATTTTAAACAGCCTTTCAACTAAATGAAATCTCCTAGAGACTAATTTGTTTCAATAGGGGATAAAAGATTTTCCACAAAGTTCATTAACAAATAGTTGTTCAATATAATTTGAAGTTCTGTGCACTGCATGGCCACTGGGATGAAAAAATGTTTTTCCACAAACATCACACCTATTTAGCTACATGACCGAGAAAATGACCTTCCACAAAATTCGCACACAAACAGTCGTTCACCTGAATGAATTTTTTTATGGCGTGTAAGGTCACTGGAAGCAACAAACGATTTTCCACAAAGTTCACAAGCAAATGGTCGCTCTCCAGAATGAATTCTGTTATGATTACTAAGCTGACCAGGGTGAACAAACGACTTTCCACAAAGCTTACAAGGAAATGGCCGTTCTCCAGAATGAACTCTTATATGACTTCTAAGGTGACTGGACTGAGCAAATGATTTTCCACAGTGTTCACAAGCAAAAGGCCGTTCTCCAGAATGAATTCTTCTGTGGATTTTAAGGTAACTTAACTGAGGAAACGATTTACCACAAATTTCGCAAGCAAACGGCCGCTCTCCAGAATGAAATCTTCTATGGATTGTGAGGTGACCAGACCGAATAAACGATTTTCCACAAACTTCACACATAAATGTTTGTTTACCCGATTTAATACTCCTGTGGTTTATGAGCTTACTATAATCTGTACACGCAAATGGATGATCAACAGGATATTTTCTTCTATGGACGCTAAGATAACTTGAATTAGTAAATGAGGGAACTTGTGACTTACGTGCATAGTTGTAGTTTTGAGGCACACCTGTATACCTAGAAGAAACAACAAAGTTTAATTACACCAATGTATAAATACATTTGAAAAAAAATAATGGTAATAATCTATTGTGAAATGAAAACAATTTTTTTAATTATTTCGAGTCAGAAACATACAGTCACACAATCACCAACATCAACAATTACTGGAACAGAACTTGGCCACTTCCAGTGCATTTTCTGAGGCATCATACAGATCACTTGCCGAGCAGGATGCTGGACACAGGCGACACTGGAGCATGTGCAGGACAGTCTGGTCTTCCCCGCAGTCGCACTTGATATCATTGATCTCAGCATAGCCGCATTTTGCTGAGTTGACTTTCTATCTGCTCACACCTGAGCTTAGCCTATTCAAATGATTCCACATCAACCATCCCTTTTCATAGCCAGGTGGAAAATATTCGGGCAGTCTTCCCCAGCCGCGCGGAAGGGGAGCTTTAGCTACCTATAGTTGAAACCTGGATTTCTCAGTTGTCATTGTAGGTTCCTGAGAATTTCTTAGGAAACTTTTCTTGAAATTCAGTCATTTGTCTGTGTGGTATATATCCATATAATGGGATTTTTGTCATGGTCCACTTTCTACATTTCCTTGTTGACTACTATTTCTCTTCGAACAGATGGTGGTGCATCCCTGCGAGGCGGTGGAGCCATTTGACTGGAGTTGATTTTAAGGAGCCTGTTATGATTCGGCAAGTGTCATTAAGTTCAATGTCTACCTGTTTGGCATGGGTTGATCTGTACCATACAGGACAGGCATACTCTGCAGCCGAAAAACATAGTGCTAAGGCAGAAGTTCGAATTGTTTCAGGTTGGCTACCACACTGTGATCCAGCCAGTTGTTTTAGGAGATTGTTTTCCTATTGGAAACTTTCAGCTTGGAATTCATGCAGTGGCTATTTTATTCCTTAAATGAAGTTTAAACAAAAATAAAAAAGTCGGGCTCGACAATTTCTGAAGATAAAAATATTTGATTCTGGGGGATTTGAACTCTGGTAAGAGAATTATGAAACCAACATCCAATCAATAGACCAAGCTGCCATTTGTTAACATGGGGCAATAATTGACTATAAGACAACATTTAATTTTTTTTTTCTTTTTTTTTGCATGCAAATATCTCAAAAGCGAGGGTGTATTTTGAAAAACGACTATACCACAGACATACATGCTGTATATCCCTCAATATATATGAAGAAGATCGAAACGTTTTTAACATGTCTGATGGATCCCAAGTAATACTTATATTCCTGGTTAGGTTGTAGAACTTGACTAGCAGTAGCTGATAGTTGACAGTGTCATACGCTGTTGAAAAATGAACAAATTCTACTCCTGTTATCTTACTGCTCTTGGTTTCGGCTCAATATGAGGCCATAAACCCGTCTCCTGGGGTGGTCAGAGCCTCCTTCTCTGTCTGCCACCGGAGTAAATCCTGTCCGGCGCATCCTAGTCGCGGGGGTGGGCGCTCTGCACTTTAGTAGGACGGAGTGTGGAGCGGCTAAGTCCAGCAGGGACCCAGTTCTGCGGGGTATATCGCAGTCCCCTTGCCCACGGTTACGGGTGTAGTCCTCAAATGGCAACAACAGCGGAGAAGAAGATCTCCGGTACGGCGCTTCTGGCGGATGAGGTAACGGATCCGGAGTACCGTAGGCGACATTAGGGTTTCTACCCAAACAAGTCGGCTACTCCTGCAACCGAGATGGCTCTGCACGTGGCGACCCATTGCCCCTGCAGAACTAGCTGTCGAGGTCGAGAGGAAGTCACGAACGCTGGGCAAGTTCATGGCTACTAACTACCGTCCCAGGCGATGTAGTGACGTGGAGAGGACACTTCACACGTACCTGTCAAGGTGCGGAAACAACACGGGGAGTCAAGTCACCGGTTATAAGCTCTGTGCTGATGGGCTTGCGCACGGGCGCCAGGGGTGATTTCCGTTGGCGGGATAGTCTATTGTGGCTAATTGATCAGTTACCGCCCGCCTCAAGCTGGGCAGCCCCCAGCTAATTAGGTACTGATGCGCCCCTCATCTTGCAGCTGGTTGTGTGGAGCAGCAAGCATGTCACAGTTCTTGTAACAACGATGAGAAAAGCAATCACCTGGCAAAAAGAAAAACAGTTATAAACCGTATAAAAACCTGATAACGACAACGAGATTCGCCTCGTGCAATGTGAGAACCATGTTACCGGGATCTGACACCCTAACTGATGGCATCCCTGAACTGAGGAAAACATCTATCATCGACAGGGAACTGCTGCGTTTGCGAGTTGATATCGCTGCCTTGCAAGAGACTCGACTTTGGGATGAGGGCACCATTCGTGAACAAAATTACACCTTCTTTTGGAAGTGTAGAGACAATGGCGCAAAGCGAGAGCACGGGGTGGGCTTCGCAGTTCGTAACAGCCTGTCTAACTGCATTGAGGCACCCATCTTTATTTCAGGGAGAATTGCGTCCTTGATAATAACATCTGCTTCAGGTCCCATAACCCTAATATCAGCTTATGCACCTACATTAAAAGCTTCTCCAGAAGTTAAAGATTCTTTCAATGAAAGCTTACGTGCATGTCTAGCAAAAGTACGTGTCTCTGACAAACTTTTTATTCTTGGTGATTTCAATGCAAGAATTGGCAGCAGTTCTGATAACTGGCCGGATTGTATCGACCGCCATGGAATAGGAAACATAAATGATAATGGGCAGCGTCTAATGGAACTATGCACATCACATTCCCTCTGTGTATGTAACACTTATTTTCAGAATAAGCCTGCTCACAAAGTGTCATGGAAACATCCAAGATCAGGTCACTGGCATCAGCTTGATTTTATCATCACTCGGAGGCGAGATTTGCGTGACGTTCTCAATGCCAGAACCTATCAAAGTGCAGACTGCGACACTGATCACTCTCTGATAATGGCCAAAACAGTATGATTCCAAAGAAGATCCATTCAGCGAAAAGCAACCACCGCAAAATTATGTTTAATATCCCAGTCAATCAAGATGATGCTTCACACAAACAATTCTCAGCCGAAGTAAAAGAGAATCTCAGTCATGCTTTACTGAGGGACACAGGTGGCGCCGAAGACATGTGGCTTCTATCGAAAGAAAAACTTTTACAAACTACTTTTAGAACCTTTGGAACAAAAGATGTATCTCAGAATGACTGGTTTGCTTATTACGAGGACAAATTACGTCCATACATTGAGCACAAAAGAGCAGTTCATATAACACTTACCAACAGCCCCAGTGATCATGCCAAGTTGGAATACAAAAAAGCTAAAGCAGATCTACAACATATCACTCGCCGTTGCGTGAATGAGTATTGGACAAACCTCTGCAAGTCCATACAGCAGTACCTTGATAGCAGGGACTACCGAGGCATGTATCAAGGCATCAAGAGTGCAATCGGGCCCACAACCAGGAAACGTGCCTCCCTAAAAGACTTAAATGGGGAACCTATTGTTGACAAGCAGAAGTAGTTGGAAAGATGGTCAGAACACTACACCAACCATTATTCCAGGGCAGTCAGCATAAAGCCTGAAGCACTGGACAGTTTATCAACTTATCATACTGCATTAGAACTTGATGATTTACCTTCACAGGACGAAATTCATTTTTCACTGAAGAGACTCAAACTGGGAAAAAATACAGGTCGCGACAACTTACCGGCCGAAATAATTGAACTTGATTGTGTTTTTCCGGTCATATATGAACTCCTAAAGCAGTGCTGGTATGAGGGTACAATACCACAGGACATGCGTGATGCAGATATATTTACCCTTTATAAGGGCAAAGGTGATAGAGGCGATTGCAACAATTACAGAGGTATATCCCTCCTCAGCACTGCTGGAAAAGCTATCGCTCGAGTCGTTTTGAGAACACTGGAAACCCTCGCCTCACGTGTCTACCCCGAATCTCAGTGCGGATTTCGCGCCGGCCGCGCCACGAGTGACATGATCTTCACTGTCCGCCAACTTCAAGAAAAATGCCGTGAACATCGTGTGCCTTTATACTTGGCTTTTGTCGATCTAAATAAAGCCTTTGATACTGTTAGCTGTACCGGCCTTTACGACATCCTGCACAATATCTGCTTTCCACCTACGCTGTTGTCTTTAATAGAGGCCTTCCACGATAACATGAGAGGCTCTGTGATATTTGATGACGAAGCTTCTGCATCCTTTAAAGTAAACCGCGGTGTACGACAGGGCTGTGTCTTAGCGCCCACACTCTTTGGAATTTTCTTCTCTGTTCTACTCTTAATGTCTTTTAAAAACTGTCACGTTGGAGTACATCTGTATACAAGGAGTGACGGTAGACTTTTTAATATAAGTCTATTGAGATCTAGTAAAAAGCTTATTGAACTAATTGTTCGTGAACTTCTATTTGCTGACGATGCGGCTTTTGTCGCTAATACCGAAGATGAGCTTCAGGACGTGCTCACCAGATTTGATCATGCATATCATCTGTTCTCGATGAGTGTCAATATCAAGAAGACGTTTGTCATGGTTCAGGGCACAGAGTGTCTTCCAAAACTAACATTGGAAGGCATCCCTCTTCAAGTAGTAGAACACTTCCATTATCTCGGCAAACGTGATTTGGAGAATTTCGGCATGCGCACTTCTGACTGGGAAGCTTGCGCCATCACGAGACCCTTATGGCGTCATCATATTACCACCGGCATGTCCAAATATGACAGAGCTAGGTTGGATAAAATAGAGCTGAAAAAGCTCCGTAACAGGGAAGCACATCTACCGGATCCCTCTTTCGTGTGTGATAGATGTGGCAAAATTTGTCGCGCCGCCATCGGATTATTCAGCCATAAAAGATGTGATGCACTCAACCCTAGTGATAGCTGAGTCACTACAACTATCATCTGTGAAGATGCTGTGGCCAATATATATACATATATATATATCTTACTAGTTTCAAATCCATCTTCTATAAACTGCGTGAGCTTTAGCAGTTGTCCCGGGCAGAATCCAGCTTGTTCAGGAATAAGCAAAGGATCAACTACAGGCAATATCCGGTTTAAGATAATTCTTTCAAGCAGTTTCTAGAGGTGACATAAAAGTGCAACTGTTCTAAAATTCTTTTGATTGTTTCCTTCATTGCCAGGTTTAAGCAAGGCAATCACTTGGCTCTTCCGCCAGATCTTTGTAATTTGACATGTGCTCATACAGTTTTTAAAAGCTGAAGGATCCACTTCTGTGTTGTTAGACCAAAGTGCTTAATTCGTTCTGTCCTATTGTCATCCAGGCCTACTTATTTTCCATTTTTGTTATGTATTGTAGCCTTATCTAATTCTTCCATGCTGAATAGCTTTGTGAGGCCATTATTCTCCTCTCGGCCTTCTTTTCGCAGTGCATTTTTGACTTGTGATTAGCATGAAAACAAATCATCATCATCAAGGGTTCTCTGCTATACAGCAGGTCCACGCACAGTGACAGCCCCCCATGCCTCCCTCTGTTTCACCATTCTTTTAGTTTCTATATATCTCCTGTTTATCATTGTATCATCCATCATTTTCATCCTTCGCCGACCTCTTCTCTTCTCTCCGTTTCTAGTCCCCTCCAGAGCAGTCTTAAGCAAACTTTCGTTCCTCAGCACATGCCCAATCCAGTTCTTTTTTTCAGTTTCTTATTGTTTTTATGAGTAACCTTTTCCCTCCTATTCGTTTCAGCACGTCCTGATTCCTTACTTTGTCCTCCCAACTTTTTTTCTCCATCCTCCTCCATACCCACATTTCAAAAGCTTCCAACCTCTTTAGATCTTCTTTGCGTAGCGTCCATGTTTCTGCTCCATACAGTCCTATGCTCCATACAAAACATTTAGCTAATTTTTTCCCCAAGGTTTTGTCCAGCCTTCCGCATAGTAAATTTTTCTTTCTATTGAAAGCTTCCTTTGCCATTGATATTCTAGTTTTTACCTCCTTCTTGCAGCTCATATCACCACTCACAACACTCCCGAGATATTTAAAGGATTCCACTTGTTCAATTATTTCTCCATGCCACGTTATCATAATTTGTTTCCTATTCTTTCCCATCATCATACATTTAGTTTGATTCTCATCCCGAATTCTTCACACCCTTTATCTAAAGTTTCTAACATTCTTCTCAGTATTTTGATATTTTCTGCCAGCAAAACCATGTCATCAGCAAACCTTATGCAGGTCCACCCATGCATACACCTCCTTTACCTCTTAAACTTCTTTTCATAATTTCCTCCAAATATATTTTAAATAATATGGGTGACAAACAACATCCCTGTCTTACACCTCTTCCAATCTTTCCCTCTTCTGTAGGATCTTTCCCCACTCTCACTCCTTGCTTGATATAAAATTTACTTCATAGCCTTCTTTCCTTCCAATCAATACCCTTATTTTGTAGAATCGTCATTAACTTCACCCATTGTATTAAGTCAAAAGCCTTACTCTGCAAACCAATAGCGTCTCTTGAACTTCTTCCTTTTTGACATCCAAACTGTTCTTCAGCAATTGACATGGACAGTTTGCTAGATATTAGTCTATTTAGCACTCTTAGTAATATCTTAGCAGCGAGGCATAAGAGACTAATGGTTCTGAACTCTTCACATTTTATTGCTTTTTTTTCTTTTTAATTGGTATCAACACTGTTGTTAAAAAGTCTTTTGGCCATTCTACTCTTTCATATATCTCATTGCACAAATATAGGATTTCTCTTCTTCCCTCATCTTTCAAACTTTTCAGAATTTCTACAGGTAACTCATCGGTCCCACAGGCTTTCTTGTTCTTCATCTCCGCCAAAGCCTTCTCCACCTCCCCCTCCAGGATATGGCTTCCCATGTCCCTTGCTGACTTTCTCTTCTTCTTCTAATACCAAATCCTTCGGTCGGTTTTGCAGATCATACAATTCTTCTACATATTCTTTCCATCTTTGCTGTATTTCATGCGCCTCTCTGGCTAACATTCCATACTTGTTTTCCACTCCCAGCCCCGCTGTTCTTCTTTTTCCTTTAAAGCATATCTGTACGGCTTCTTTGTACATCAAGTCAAATTTTCCTTCTCTTTTTAATTGCTCTATCTGCTCACACTTACTTCTCATCCCGTTCTCTATTGCTTTCTCCACTTTTCAATTCGTTGTTTAATTTTATGTATTTCCTTCTCCCCTCCTCAGTGCCTGTGTTTTTCCACTTCCTTCTCTCTTTCATCTTCTGTAGCATTGCTTTAGTCACCCATTCTTTCTTTATTCTACTGCTTTCCTTAAATCCTATTATTTCTGCAGCAGCCCTTTTCAGACTCAACTTCATCCTTACCCATTTTTAATCCACACTCTCATTTATATTTCCTCTATCCCATTCATTTATAAAGATTTTTACTATTTCTCTACCTTGTTCTTACTCTTTAAGAGCACCAGTATTGAACCTTTCTATTATCTTCCCTTTCTTAATTCTTTTAAGTTTTATTTCGATTTCTGCTACAACAAGTTATTATCAGAAATAACATCAGCTCCTGGGTAAGTTTCTGCATTTTTAATCAATTCTTATACCTGTTCTGGATTAGTATATAGTCAATCTGATACCTCTTTCCCTCAAAGGGAGAGGTCAAGGTATACCTTCTTCTTTTGTGGTTTCCAAAAATATTGTTTCCCTACTACCAAATCATTTTCCTTACAGAAGCTTACCAGCCTCTCTCCACACTCATTTCTCATTCCAAGTCCATACTTGCCAATTGTTCCCTCATCCTTTCCCTCTCCAACCACTGCATTCCAGTCCCCCATCATCATAAAACAAGAATTTCTCTTTTCCTTGTCTATAATTTCCTCCAGCACATTATAACATCCCTCCACTTATTTATCCGAGTGCTGGCTTGTCGGCATGTACACTTGAATCAAAACTATATCTTTCTTTTCTTCCTTTTAGTCTCATACTACATAATTACTACCATTTATACATTCCACTTTCATTACTTTATTCTTCATAGCTTTCCTAATTACAATAGTTACTCCTAAATTCCCACTCATCTCGTCTCCTGAATAATAACAGTGATACTCTCCACTTTAATAATTATTTTAACGGAAGCTGAATAAATTTCTCTAGATTCCTTAATTTATGTCTAGATACAATTCACTAAGAATGATAGAATATGTCAGGTAAGAACTTGATATCATTTTGATATCCTTTTTTATTTGTCAATTTCTCTATATCGAGTAAATACTACTGGAGATTAAATGACTGCAATATGAAATTTACTCTATAATTGTAGCAAATTTTAATTAAAATTCTGACAAGCCAAAATTCTGGATTGTTATCTAATTTAAAACAAATAGGCATTTAAATCAAAAATTAGTTAAGATATAAGAGTAATGTAACGACCCTACAATTAACCGGGAGGAAGTATTATTTATCAGCCATTAAATAATAGTTTTAGTTTCTTTTAAAGCTAACATTCCTTAAAATGTGAATCCTCACATGATGTATTACTTCAGAAATGATTGATAATTGTTTCCTGTTCTTGTTTTCCCATTCAACAAACTCTTTTGGTAATTTTATTTAACTATTAATCTAATAGTGCAATATTCCACATTAAAGTTTTGCGTGTTTGTAGAACTTGTGATTGTGTATATCTAAAATTATGCAATTATGTTTATTCACTTTTATTCTCATTTCAAAAAAAAAAAAACTGTTATTATAAACTTTGCTGAAATGGAGAGAAGACCTTTTCACTTCCTTTAGCAGCCCTCAAAGTAATTTTAGAATTAATAATCAGTGTAGCACATTATAGACAGTCTTAAACTTTGTGCCCAGAGACCTACCTCTCTACATGCTCTATTCAAGCTGTCCTGCTTGCATGTGTTAGCCGCTGCATACTTTCAACAAGCCACACAGCTTTTTTAGGCCTCTGCAGTTCACCAGCTGCCTATTACTATCTCTCAATCAGAAGCTACTACTAGTGTCTTTTATGGTGTGTCTACTACAGCCTGAATTCTATATTCACGAGCTGTGTTCTGTGCATAAGCAACTTCCCGCTCTCTGTCCTTACACCGTATATATATATTTTTTTTTTCACGATCAGTACTTTCTTTCTTCATGGCCTTTGCAGAACTATTGACTCCATAACCGCCTAACCTAACTGAATATTGCACTGCAGTAGTCCCAGGCGAGGTACAAGCATTCTAAAACATGACACTTCCATATTAAGATTCTGCCCATAGCTGTTTTTTTTGTTTTTTTTTTTACTTATGGCTTTATGCCACGTCAACATCGAGACGGGATGGAATTGGGGACAATGAATGAGAAGAAATTCTGCCATGTCCTTTTGAAGGAAACATCCCAGCATTCGCCTGGAGTGATTTGGGGAAACCATGGAAAACTCAAATCTGGATGCCCAGATGGGGATTCGAACCACTGTTCTCTCTAATGCGAGGTCAGAGCGTTAACTGCTTACCCAAAACTGCTCGGTCTGTAGACATATTCATGTGCATTAGCAATTTGAATGTAGAATATTTGAAAGAATATGGCCTGTTTCTAGGTAAGCTATGATATCTAAAGATAAACTGGAATCATGAAAAATGTTAAGCCGCAAACACAATTTCAATGCAATAGATGATGCTTGTGAAAGATGATGATCATTGGAATAAGCTCTGCTGGACTACTTCTAGAGTCCACCCACTAAATAGGGTAGAACAGCCTGTGCGAAGAACCTATGCAGCTGCTGGTGACGACGCTGCCAAGTGAGAGTTACTTTCTAGTATAGCATAGTGTAACATCATAGTAGCATTCCGCCGACCAGCAAGTAGTACCGAGATGAGCGCATGAATACATTGTTTCAAGTCAGTCATAGCCGAACTATGGTAGCAGACGGCTCGCATCGTGTATTGTGCTAGACGCTATTTGAATAGTGCAGCGTAGTAAGCATTGTGAAGAAGACTGAATTTATTTAACCAGAACAGAAAGTCGAACAGTGAAAGAATATAGCAGAACTGTGAATGTGACTGTGGAAGTAATTTAGTGTGAAACGGATGGATTGTTAACTTTCCTTTTATCAAAGAATCTAGCCATCTACGGTTGACGAAGTCTCGATAGCTTTAACATATAAATTTTGGTAGTGGCCAACCGGTTCGATGTTGTACGTTATTTCAATAAATATGTGGATAACTTAACTTCATTACTTTTCTTAGTTAATTATCCACCTCTTGTGTCAGACAGGTTGAGGACTCTACCTGGCGACTTACGGTGACTATGTACGAATTAAAACTCAATTAACCAGCTTCTAGTGCTGTGTATTAATAATTTGAGAACTTTAATAAGCACAAAGTTCGGTCTTGCATTAATAAGAACAATCTATACAACCTCATATATTTACCATTAACCCAATAAATGTCTTACAGTAGGAAATGTGAACAATTAAAATCATTGAATTTTTTCACGTGTTATCATATGAGATGCCGTTTCAACTCTGCACTGCTGTCTAATTCTTATTTTTCTTTGGACTTCCTCTCTCTCCAATCCACATGTTTAAGAGTACTTCTGAAACACCTGCAAGGATACTACCAAAGATGCTGGCATTTCCCTTTATTTTTGGCTTATGGCTTAACGCCTCGCCAACGGTGAAGTCCATTGAGGAAGGAAAGTGACTGGGGCAAGTAAAGGGAAGGAATTCGGGCATGGCTGTTAAAAAGAATCATCCCAGCATTTACCTGAACTGATTTGGGGTAAATATGAAACACCTAAATCTTTGGGCATTCAAACCCAATTACTCCCAGACGCGAGGCCAAAATGTTAACCATTCACCACCTACCATGCTCAATACGCCATTTTCAAAAAAATTAAGGTCATATATCGCGTTCCAAAAGTGTTAATGATGCTCAGATACAAGTGGAAATTCTCATGAATACTTGGTAAAATTGACATTAAAGTTTTGCCTCAAATTTATATACTATTAACATTGCCAGCGATAATCATTCGTTGCAGCGGTCTAGCAGCTTAATCAACTAAATTACAACAGTGGCATATCACAGTCAGACAGACCAATGGCTTGTAAATCTTTTAAATGGCTTAGCCAAAAGAAGTCATTTTGAAAAGAGAATGAATAGCTTCATATCAATAAAAACTACATTAATTAAACATTAGATATTTAATTTCATAATACAAATGACAGAAGAAAAAAATAAAGAACACTGTAAAATGGTACTTTACCTTTGTGAAGAAGTTGAAGACTTGATTTGTAAAATTTTCCCTTTATGCTTTTGGAGTGTATTCGAATCTTCAAATATATTGGAGCAGCATATGCAAATGTACAATGGACAGTGAACAGTGTATATATGACAGAATACATGTTTTACTAAAAAATGCTTGGAAGAAAAATTTTGCATACATAATGCACAAGAAAGCTGAAATAATGCTGACGCTTTTAACCCACTCATTTTACAGTGGGAAATATGTGTGTGCGATGTTAACATATCTGGTAATACATCACCACACTTTTCGCAGACATGTGCTGGTGGAATTAAAGGAATTAAATATCTGATATGTTTAAAAATATGTCTGACCAGCAAGCTGATTGTGGGGAATTTCTGCAGACACGTGGCACATGAGAATTTCAATGGCCTGATAAGTGACTCAGTTTCATTGCTCCTTTCTGACACTTGATCACTGTCCACAGTGCAGCCGATCAAAGTGGAAGTGTTTCTTACTAATGCTTCACTTCCAGGGAATTCCACCATATTTGCAGTCTTGCCACAGTAGTGAAGTAATTCCTTTTCTTCAAATTTAAATTGTGTGCTAAAAAAGATGAGCTTCATTTGAAAGGTATTCAAAACACAATATATCATATTATTAGAAGTACAAACTTGAACAGGATGTAGAGAGCATGGCCTATGGGTGGGTATACCTAGATGTAGTTGTTTGTTGCTAGATGGCACTGATCATGAGAGTGCCATAGGGGAAATAGGTTCAATTGAACAGTAATTGCTGTACAAACAGCATGGAATATTATGCCAATAGAAAACTCACAGACATATACTGGGTGTGTGAACTACCTGGTAACAATGCACAAGCAGCTGAACAATTGTACTGAGAGAGGTTCCCTCAGATAGTTGTATTGGTCCACCATATATTGTCATATGAGCATTGCAGTTTGTGCGAACATGGAGTGTTACAGAGTAATGGCCATTGTGAGGGCAGGCTACGAGTGATTCATAAGTCCGCCATAGAAGAAATTGTTTTGGATGCTGAAATAGGAATCCGAATTACAGCACATGTTCCAGAGGAGTGTCATGGAATACTGTACACTATTGAGAGCTGAATCCTTATTCATATATCATCTCAAAAGAGGACACTCATCATTCCCAAAGATTATCCTGCACTTGAGTGTTTTGCCAATGGTTTCTAGAAAAATGTTCCAAACTTGTTTGTTTACTATCATACGTTTTAGTAATCAATGCAGCGACTGTCATGCAAGACAATGAGTCTGACAAAATCAATGTGTATTTGTGGTAATATGAGAACCCTCATGATGAAAGAACAGTACACAACATTATTTCTTAGTGAATGTTTGGCCACTAACCACTTGGTGGGGTCTTACATGTTTCCATTATGTATGACATCAGCACATGATAGCATCTTTCTGGAACTGCTTCAGGCAGTGCCACAAAATGTGATGCAAAACATTTTGATTCAACATGATTGTGTACCTCCCCATTAAGGATTGTATGATTATCAACATTTCATCGCACAATTTGATATGTGTAACTGATCAACTCTCCCCTCCCCACTATCTAGATTAGGGACACTTAAATCTGTTGTGTATAAAATATATGTAGATACTGAAATGGATCTAGACACAACAATTGTCTGCACTGCTGCAGATAATCAAGCAAATCCTGGTATTTTTGACAGTGTCGGATAATACATGCTTCAAAAGTAATCTTTCTTATTACTATGGAATAAATGTTTCCCCCTGACCACTGCCTTATATTCTATTATTTCGTGGAACTGTGCTACCATTTTCCCATATTTTATGTCATGGGTTACTATGCAACTCTGAATTGTTTTAATGTTCTCCCCCTCCTCTTAAAGTTTTTACTATAAAAAGCAACAAATCTGCACACTTATTATTACAATGAACACAATTAATATTTTCTCTGGCATTAATGTAAAGATTAGATGTACTAATACTGTATTAAATAAATCGGAAATAATTGCTGAGAGTAATGCCAAGTATGAATGTAAGAAACGTGAAGAATTTGAAGTAGCAAGGCTGCTTCTACAAAAGCTGAGCAAAGTTTTTTGTACAAATACTTTATAAGTTGGCAAAATTATTTAAAATCAATATAAAAAATGTAAATCTTTGTATCGGTGTAACAGGTCTTCAGTTCTGTGGTATGGAATATATACGCGTGTAACAAAAAATGTATTGTGTTGCTCATTTATATTGCTTGCAAAAAATATAAATAAAAAAATAATCTCATATAACTATGCCGTACCTTGAAATAAAAATAGATTGACTTTACTGCCAGAATAAGAATTAACTTTTGTTAGAATTAAACATTTTCAATATTTGTTGAAAAAAAATCAATAAATATAAAAACTAACAGCAACTGAGGCTCTTAAGTTTATACACACAATGCTAAAAAAAAAAAAAAAAAAAAAAATATCATTACAGAAATAAAATATGAAATAATGCCAGGCAGCTAAACCAATTAAGTGTGGAAATCAATGAGAAATAGTCAGAGACATACAATAATTTAGTGATCACTATTAGTATACTAAACTATTTGGAGTTGCAATGTGGATGAGTATAAGAAGGAATCTTGGAAGCCAAACTCATTACCAGAACATGATAGAAAATTGAACATTAAAAGGGAAGTAGGTAACAAAAGTAGCTGCCTTCAGGATAGGGGGAAGATGGGGGTGTAGGGAAATTGCGACTGGAGCCTGTGCTCCATTGCAATTAAATTAAATATCTATGGAAACCATTGGGTAGTGTGAGATGGCAGTTGTATTCTGGTTTTAAAAATTGGTGTTTTAGCAGACTGATTGAGATACATAATTACACAATATGAAGCTTTATGTGAAGTGACAACAGGAGGTTTTTTTTTTTATTGCTATTGAAGATTTTGACAGAAGGAAGAGGAATATTTTGAGATGAGGGCTTTGCTGCTTCCAAAGTAATGGTAATACTTGATCTATTTAGTATCAATCTACAAAAAGGTGTGTGGGTGACATTTTCCTTATATACATATCCACAACAAGGAAGGTAGGTTCAATTAAAATATTACAAGTAAAAGCTATAAATGGATCTGACATAAATACAGAAAAGATTTTGGTTTGTGTGTGTGTGTGTGTGCAGATAAATACTATGCATTATCTAAATTAATGGTTTTTTTTTATTTATCACCTTTCAAAATTAACTTCATTCACTGTAAATATTTCAAAAATATTTACTCAGGTGTCTACATGATTAAGTAAACAAAAATACAAAGCTATTAGTTCTGGAACAATATGTATTAGCAACAATAGCAGCTGCTGTATGATCTTTGTAGTTAGCATTATACCACATGATGCTTCGAAAATGCATTACTACAAAAGTGTACAAACACACTTCTAAAATCTATACTGATTTATCAGATTCACATAGTAGGTATAAATTGTCCATTGATTAGTAGAACCATTAAAACAACTAAAGTGATAAATGAACAAGTGACTGCAGAAACAAATGTATATCAGTTGCCATGTCAACAACCCCACACCAACTATACACTAATGCCACAATAACATGCACAAAAGTCATGCATCTGATTGAAAGTATGATACACTTTTATGCAGGCCTTAGGCACATAAACTATGCCTGCAAAATATAAGTAATATGATAATGATCGACATACTAGTTTACCTATGTGTCAGCACAGTCATGAATAGAACTACTCCATGAAGGCAGTGTATATATATAAGTATGAAAAATATGAAATGGTTTTCAGTGGAGGAAGTATATTATATGCAACTGTTGAGTTGATAACTGTAATACATTCATATTTGGCATAATGTATCATCTGTACAGTAAAAGGGTAAAATGTTAAGGCAGTGAGAGTGTGATCTGTCCCAACAAGCTCAACGTCTTTTGAGAGACAAATCATCATCAACAGTGTCATATGTCCTCCCTCTGTACACAGTGTGGGGAGGTTTTGGTGTTCAATCTGGTGATTAGTAATAGTGAATCACTAGCTCTTGTAACCTGCCCACCAAGTCATGAGAATGAAAATTTCTTCCATAAGCATGATACAACTATAATGCTGAAATCAAAGGGGCCAACGGAGCGGTCATACTGGCAAATAATATTTAAAAATTTAGATAATTTAATAAAAAAGCAAAGAAATTAGCTTTCAAAGGAAGAAATTAAATATTTACTGCCAATCACCAAAAATGGTATAAGAACCAAGAAAGTATTATGGGAAGGTCATGACCTTTATGAAGGAACTAATGTTACATTTACCCATAGTGATTCAGGAAATTATGAAAAACAAAAATCTGAAAAGCCAAAAGGAGATACAAATCCCAAACCTCCAATGCAGGATCTCTCATCTATCATATCTGGTAAAAGGAAGACTTTACAAGTTTTAATATTAATGGGTGTGAAGCAAGATGAAAAGATAAAAACAACTACCCTGTTTCTCATCGTCAGGTGCCTAGGTAATGATACTCCACTCTTTCTCAAGACAAATAACTGGTAACTAATAACACGGAATTACCTTACCTATCAGGAACAGGGGCCAAAACTGTATCCTCATATTCGGCATCTGCTAATATTACCTGAAAAAATGAAATAAATAAACAACATTATAATTAAAAACTATACATAAGAAATTAAAATTAATGTAATTTTAGCAAAATGAAATATCAAATCTGTAGGTAAAAAATTATTGTTAAAAAAGAAAAAACATAAATGTCATAAACACTTCCATATTAGCTATTGTCATGAAACAGGACCTATATATGAAGAAATACTGAAGCTTTACTGCTCCTAACTCTCTTCTGTCAGTGGAAAAAACAGAGGTAACTAACAACAAGGCTTTCAGAATAAAACCAAGCTCAATTCTCTATGTACACTAGAATCAAATTCTGAAGAAAATATTAATTGCAAATTGAAATCAATGAAAAATAATAATACAATTAGCCAAAAAGTGATAAATAAAATTGGTTGCCCTATTTACTTAAAACAATTACTCTAAAAAAATTCTATTTCAAATTCACAAAAGTAGCAGTAACATATACCTCACATACTCGATTATTCTAGATAGCATACAGTAAAAACATTAAAAATCAAATTTACAAAAGTCAGTTTGATTGATTGTGCTGAAATTAATTAATATTTTGAATCATTGTATGTTAGATCTACAAGATTCATTGGTACATATTGTTTTGAAACATGGGAATATCATACAGTTATGAACACTTCTTAGGACTGAATACATTCATTATAGTCTAGGAAACAAGTGGCAAAGAAAAGTGGTAAGTGCTGTTACTTTGGAGTTTGTTGAAACAATGCAAAAAGAAATCATGTACCTGAACATAAACATAGTATAACAATAATTTCAGGCAGTTAAGACAATTCAGTATGGTATATGGGGTAGGAATGAGAAAGAGCAATCAGAAATACTGAAATCAGTAACAAGTACTAAGAAAATGTGTGAATCAATAAGATAAATAAAATATTAGCTAATAATACCAGCAGTATAATACATTACCAGCAGAGATGCCATTCTTCAGTGTGCAATTCTTAAATGATGGCAGTAAACATATCTGCAGCAGCGCTTAACGCGCGGAAGTAGGTGGAATTTTGTACATGTTCCCGTCGCCTTTTGCACTGTGTTTCTGTTTTGCGTTGGTCCAGGATGTATTATAGGCTAATTACTGCTTCAAATTACTGCGTCTTGCGATTAACTATCGCAGTACTATGAGGTCATAAGCTAGTACCGTGGCAAGTAGTTCTAGAGGTAACGCGATATACAGAAATCCCACTGCAGCTTATATACTCAACATAAATGCACTTTTTCCAGGTTTATTTTATTTCATACTTCTGTATTTCGATCATTGCCGTTATATTCAGCTAATTTTTTAAATGACTGTCAGAACATAATTTAACAACTCAGTTTGAATAGGCAAGAAATTCTGAATACTATAAAATATTCATAAATTAGAGACTGCAATCATTTAATGCTTAACGTTGTTTAAACTGCCACATATACTCTAACGAAAGCGACTGATAATATCGTGGTGCAAGACGTACACTGCAAATGGCATTTGAATGATCAGTTTCAGCTAAGGTACTATCAGTCACGAAAGTAATTGTATTGCCTAACAGCTGAAACAAAAATTATTTTGTTTTTTAAACGCCAAAGCAATAATTTCGGTACCCAGACATCATTGTAACTAACTGTGAAAGAAACGCACAGGTTCAAAATAAACGAAAAATTCTCCTAAATAAATTGTATATCAGTAATGGATTTTTCTGTGATTGAATCAGTGAAACTTCACGCCTTTAGGCAAACGGCAAACAATTAACTAGTGTGTATGAATAATGTAAGCTATTTTCAAAATTGTGCAGCAGGACACACATAACATCATCCACTATAATCAGGTCACAATCAGTGTTACCGTGGAAACAGCAATCACCACATGACGCCTGTACAAACACGTAAAAAGACACAGACCCACCTCTTCTTTAATGTAGACGGCATTTATTGGCTCCATATCACTTCGCTAACTCGTCTCCAGACTACTATTTAACTATACGAATCAGCTGACATTCAAAACAACGCAAAGATACTGCACTGTAAATATGCAACACTCATTCCACGATTCAGGACGCGGAAACTTACCAGTTTTGATTTAATGTTCAAAATAATTTATTTTGGGATTAATGTAACATGTAACATCGATTAAAATAAAAAAATCTGTTTTTAATGTCCTGAAAAATTTTGTCGAATGAACTAAAACCGTTCTTAATTTAATTTAATTGAAATGGAGCACACACTCCGGTGGCAATTTCCCTATACACCCAACTTCCCCCTATCCTGCACCCACCTAAATTCGCCCTCTACAAATTTTAGCTTTAAATTCTTTTAACGTTTTCGGTAATTTATTCATCATTTCCCTTGGTTACTAATTCCAATCCCTGACACCCTTACCTAAAAAACAAAATTTTCCCACACCCTTGAACCTGAAATCGGGTGCCAGCTTGTGGGCATGGTCATCTTTTCACTTCCATGAACTACTTTTTACACTTACTGCAATAACTTTCCATGCTTCATTGTCAGTATATGCCCTGTACACTCCTCTGGTTCACCTTTCATATGTTCACTTTTCATATGTTCTGTAATCAGCTTTAGTTACATAATTGATATGTGGACAACCACAAATTCACGTAGAATGTTCGTGACACGAGTTCATTGATAGTATAGTAAAGATGTATCTTCAAACTCATATTCAAAACTCTAACAATTGCCTATATCAACTACTGCTGATTCAAGAATTTTAATATGTACTTTATAAATTTATTTTATTTTATTCACCATATAATACATTTTTATATATTTTGGTTTCGTCAGTTTAATTTTTAATATATAAAGTATATAATTTGCAAATTCATCTATAAATGTATGACATATAAATAGATATATACGTAAAATATTGTACCAGTTATGTTTAACTACTAGTTCATTAATCACAGCTGTTTTATGTAATTTGATTTACTTTAAAAAAATCTTCTATGGAATAATAAACATTTTCTACTAAATACATCTTTTGCCTTTCAATAAAAACTTCTTTCTTTTTCTCCCTTAGTTTCCAGTAGAAGATTGTTGTATAATTTTACTTCCTTATTCAAAAAACTATTTAGACTTTTACTTTTTATCTTATTTGCTATGTGGAGATCATTTTTTGATCTTGTGAAATATGTATGGATGGAACTGTTTGTGGTAAAATCATGTAAGTTATTTTTTATATGCATGATGGAATTGAAGATATTACAACTTGGAACTGGCAGTATGTTACATTTTCTGAATATATCCTTACAATTCGTTTTCCTTGAAGTTTTTGCTACTATCGTTACAAATCATTTTTGTAATTTGAGGTGCTCACTTTTTTTTTTTTTTTTTTTGCTCAAGCTGAAAGAGATAATTTAGTGGGGTATTATGGAATGAATGTCTGCAAAGTATATTGCCTTGAGGCAATCATCATTACATACAGGAGCTAAAATTCTAAGTGCAAAACATGCAGTGGAAATTTTCTTTCTCAATAATTGTACTTGTTCATTCCACTTTAACTCACGATATAAGATCATTCCTAGAATCTTTGTAATAGTAACACACTCAATGATTTCATTATTCAGTTTCAAGTCTATCTGTTGAAATCTGCAAATTGAACTGAATACGACAGTGTTTGTTTTATTTATATTGAGGATCAATTTAATATTTTGGGACAAGTTTAATAGCTGTATTTCGTTTAGCCTAGAGTTCATTGATGGAGGGATCACTGATGATGATGTTACTGTCATCCGAAAATAAAATCTTATCTCCATGACTGACGCTGGATATAAAATAAAATGATTTATATAAATTAGAAATAATAAGGTACCTAAAATGCTCCCCCTAGGAGGCCTATACTTACATGAATTGGTTCTGGTAGGAACTTGCATAAAATATTTGAGTTTTATGGGATTTAAAAGATTTCAACTTTTTGTATTCTGTTTGTTAGATGTGACTGCAACCAGGATTTTACACAGCTCCTTAATCCTATAGCTTCTAGTTTTCGAAGAAGGATGTTGTAGTTCACAGTATCAAAAGCTTTCGAAAAGACTTGGAATAGACTTGCTGCATGATCACCTCTATCAAGAGCTTCGAGTAAATTTTTAGTAAACTATGCTATTGCTGATATTGTTCCTTTTCCTGCCGCTGGAAACCATACTGTAATTTGCTAAAGATATTATAATTACTCAGGAAGCTGCTTAACCTATCTTTCATAAGTGATTCGAAAATTTTGGAGAAATTTGACAGTATAGAAATTAGGAAGTAATTTTCTACATCTTCATTACTCCCATTTTATAATATAGATAGGATCTTTACAAATTTTAGTTTGTTAGGAAATTCACCAGTTGTGAAAGACTCATTTATTATAAGTTCTAATGGGGTTCAAAGGACAGAATTTTTATTGTTTGGTCTGAGGACTGTTTTTTCCACCACTTCCTCTGTTACTGGGTTTAGAAATATAGAATTTACTCCAATATGACATTTTTGATATGTTTGTTTATTTCGAAACTTTGTCTGATGTTTTGCAGCTATGCTACAGAAACAATTGTTTACATAGTTCGCTAATTCTGTTTGGTTGCTAGTTGACTGGTGTCCACTAAGAATAAATTGGACGCATAGCAGTTCTTAACGATTAATCATGCCAAGGGGATATCAAAAAACAAAATTATTTATTATAAAAGATAAAGATTATTATTATTTTTACAATATAAATTGGGCAAAATCAGACATTCAGTCACGTGACCGCGAACGCCAATGAGAAAGCATTACGTCAAACCTTCCCAGACGCCAAAGTTGTTAAAGACTTCTCGTGGAACAGAACAAGTTACGTGGTAAATTATTTGTTTGTAGGTACTTTTGTCACGTGAAAACAGTTATTGTCAGTTATATGCTGAAAGACAAGCGTAATTGGCTATGGAACGAGGATTTAGCAAATCAAACAGTAACAATTTGCACATAATTGACGCCTTAGCAAATGGCAGATTTTTCGCGTCTAACATCAACTTTTTCTCATACGAATTTCACAATGTTAAAACTTCGATGTAAGTATACAAAAGTGTCAATTATACACTATAAGCTTAAATACCATTATTTCAGTTTTGTAAACAAGACATACATTTTATAAATTAATTGATACTGGTAGGAGGGTACATTTGCAAAGTATAACCAAGTGTTCAATGGATAAACCAGAAGGAAGATCTAAGCGAAATACTAGACAAATATTATATGTAAAGTTATAGACCTACTGTAGAATTTATCATTACAGATATAGCTTAACTTTTAGTAGCAGGTATGTTGCTATATCTCAGACGTCAAAATCGGCCTGAAATTTTATTAGAAACGTTTTTTCGCATTAATCATCAAATAAGATATTGCCAGGAGAAACGGGAAACACAGTTTTGTAGAAATAATTTAAGTTATAATCCCGCAAACAGCATCAGTGATGTTGTTATATGCCGCAACCAAAAACTGAACATCGCAGCGATTGTAATATACATTGTTCCCTTTTTACCTCATCAAAACAGCATTGAGTTATTGTTTGAATTTATAATTTTCTTGTTATTGTTGTTTTTCTTGGCCTCTGCTAGTACATTTCGATAGACTTTTTTTGTAATTTTTATGATATGCTTGGAAATATTGGCTGGCATATTCATGATTTTTCTTTAACATATTTCTGAGATTTTGGGGTGAAATTTTTAACCCATTTTTGATCCAGTTGTTTTTACTTTGACCATTAGTTGAGAGTGCTTTGTGCAACTTTTTAAAAAAAATTTAGTTTATAAAAGTATTTTTTTTTTTTAAATTCCTTTACATTTTGTTCAGTGTAAATCTCTTCCCATGCCTGGCCTAATAGGTCATTTAAAAATCCATATACCTTTTGTTTTCGAAATCCATAGATGTAAATTTTTAGGCTTGTGTTGTTCATGAACTGCCAAAATTAATGACAATGGTGATAAGATAGACCTAAGTTTTCTACAGTTATATTACAGTAGTTCACATCCAGGATGGTACGACATTATCAATAGTAGATTTAGAATTAGATGTAATTCTTATTGTATCTTGTACCAGGGAGGATATATCACATGAAAATTGAATATTAAACAAATATACTGTAATGTTATCTTTGATTTTATTATTTGTATCACCATATGTAAATATTTTAATTTTCATAGTATGCTCTTTATCTAAAATCAACCTTAATTTTGAGAAGAAAATGGCAATATCTGAGCACAGTGACCTATATATACCTATGATTATAGCTTTTGTAGCTGTGTCTTCCACGGTAAACTCTATTGCACAAGCTTCAAAGTTTTCATCTTCATTTCGGCACATAAGGTCTGTTCTGTTTCTATAATTCACACCAGATTTATAAATATATAAGAGCCACTACATTTTATTTTTGTTCGGCAGTAATCCACATTTAACCAGTGTTCTGTTAGAGAAAGTACCAATGGTTGTTTTGAGTTCACTGATATGTTTAGCTCATTTATTTTGTTTGGAACACTGTAATCGACCGTTTTGGGCTTAGTCGATTAGTTGACAGGATGGTTGAGTGGTGGGCCGCCCTTCCTATCATGGCACTGCGTGTGATCGCTCGTATGGGCCTAGGGCTTAATGCTGGAGGTTGTTGCAGTTGTGAGCGCAATGTGGCATTGGAGAAACCGACCAGATCCTAGGTACTGACCTGTGCGAAGTATTCCCACAGGTTGCCTCGGCAACTTCTGCTGTCTCCTTGTAGTACGGCGGCTACATGGATTACTGTTAATCAGGATAACTGACACCACATGGTTAAGGATATGACCCTTTACTTTGTAATAGTACCATGTAATGATCATTGAGCTGGGCTATGGCTAGCTATTGGTTCTTCTACTTCTATTACGACAGACAAGGTGTCTAACTGCTACGATAGGCGTTTATTGTACACTCTAGACCATAGGTTCCCAACCTTTTTTGACCTACCGATCCATTTAAAAAAAAAAAATTACTCACCGCCCCCCTGAAAAAAAACAGCACCGACGTCTTCTGTTGTTGTAATCAATGTTGTGTAATCCATAGCGCTTCAATTTAATAGGATTGTTGCCCACTTCTTCAAACAGTGATTTGATGGCACCCCTCTTAGGTGAATTGGGCTATATTAAATATTGAAAAATAAGGACAGATTTTTAAAATTACTTTATTAAAGAATATTATTGCCTTGTACAAAATTTGATTAAAAACATATATTGAAAATTATTGTAAAATTATCAGTGAGAGTCTGAGCTTGGTGGAATGATACTAATTTTTCTACATTTGGTGCTATATTTGTCAGCAGGAGTCTTAAATCGCCGCGTTCCACTACTGGAAATCTGTTTCTTTTCTTTGTTAGTAAATTTCTTCCTACACTAAATCCCCTTTTGGCTAAATATGACAACAGGAATGCAATAAAAAAAATTTTTTGTTGTAGCCCACAAAGCCGGATATAAATCTGGAATTTGACTCTGTAGCCAAAATTCTTGACATCCATTTTTTAATTTCAATTTTAACTCTTCATTTTTGACAGTTCTGTCAACTCTTCCTGTAGCGATAAACCTGCTGTTTGTAGGTTTGAGAAAGATTCTAATACCCAATCTAGAATGGTCATGTTAATAATATCCTGAAATCTGTTTTTAAAATCTTCATTAAGTGCTTCCAATTCCCTCCATAGAAAATAAAAATTTAAAAAATAAAACTTATTTTAAAAAAAAGTCAGATAGCCTAAGGGCGTTTTCACACACACCGGCAAAACCGGAGCCAGCGCCGGCCTTATTGCACCAAGTTCAATAAGTTTTTTGCTTTGGCGGAAGAAATAGGCATCGACCATTCAAAAAACGTTACTTTAATAGATTATTATATCGCAGAACGAAATATAGTAAATATTTAATTAACATACAGTACTGGATACATCCTGTGTTGACTCAAATACAAAACGAGGCCTAGAAAAATAGTGAAATAAATCAAGTACACAAATATTCTGCTATATTTTTGTTTCATTCAAAAATTTTGACCAATTACGAAATCAACTGAATTTTTTAAATATTATACAATAGCTACGACTGCGATTGAAATCTATAAATTTCTTGTATTGATTTTTAAGGATCTCGTTAAAGGAGCGAACTTTACTGACTTGCATGAGACCTACAGATTGGGAATAAGCACAAGTAAAGTAAAATATAGGCGTGGAAAGAGATGTATACATTTCTGAAAGAATATTTCAAAATGAAAAGAAAAAGAAACAAACTGAAAAATGGTAAATTACATATTTATCATTAGTATTAACAAACGCTGTAATAACTTACACTTTACTTAAAACTGTAAGTCTGGTTGTGCTATAATTTGTGGTATCAACACAAAGATACTTTGTCAGTATCGAAGGTGCGTTGCTGTGGCAAATTAACAAAATAAATTATGTAACCTGTTCTGTATTGTTATAGCTAATAATAAATGTATAGCTGATCAACTTTCAGTTGTTCTTTTTTTCTTTCACTTCAAAATCTTCTTTCAAAATGGGTAAATCTCTTTGCACACATTCTGTTCTAACTTTGAAATAGTCGGCTGTTTTATCCCACAAATAAGGTTTAATATCAACTAATTCATTAATGTTATAGTATCGTGCGAGTAATTACATATTATTACAAAACTACAGAAAATTGTCGGGACTGAGATTAGATTCTCTCCACCACAGGCACCAGTGTGGACAAGTGTGAATAAGAAACAATTAAATCAAAGGGCCGGCGATCTGCTGGACCAGAATACGTGTGAAAGCTCTCATTTGATTAAATTGTATCTGGCGCCGGTTTTGCCGGTGTGAAAACTGCCTAACAATATCCCGTTTCAATATATGCCGGCCTTACACGAAGTACTTAGCAAGTGAGGGATTTCAATATCTGCCCACGATGCAATATAAGAGCTGTAGGCACCCAAATATGACATCATTTGTACCGGAAACAGACGACACATATTGATTTAAGGAACACCTACCTTTGACAGAGAGGCCAACCATAATAGAAATATTATTCCCATTTAAACTACGAATGCATATACTTATTTATTTCATTGTGATAACATTTCCATATTCACGTTCAGTACAAAGTAAAGCAAACTTACATTAACTGAAAGTTAAAGTACTTCCCGAAGCTGCTATTTCGCTAACAAGATACGCGCACCGAGCGTGGTGGTGTAACGGATAGCGTTCTGGCCTCGCATTCGGGAGGACGGCGGTTCGAATCCCCGTCCGGGCATCCAGATTTGGGTTTTCCATGGTTTCCCCAAATCACTCCAGGTGAATGCCGGATGCTTCCTTCAAAAGGCCATGGCCGAATTCCTTCCCATTCCTTGTCCCCCATCCTTTCCCGTCTCTAAAGACCTAGTTGTTTAGGAGACGTTAAGCAGTTAAAAAGAAAAAAAAAAAGATACGCGCTTCCGAACATGGTAACCACATGCACTACAGAGACTGTTCACCATCGACAGAAGAGACTATCACCGAAACCGTGGACACGTTCAGTTAACCTGACAGTGTTGCTGGTTTTCTGGATCACAGTATTTTCTTAAATTTAAATTTCATACAACTTCATGTCAACCATGGGTACACCGTCAACCATAGGTACTCTTACCATTTGTAAAAATCTCGAAAATGATATGACTCTTAACCCTCCTTACAATGTATGGTAAATTTTGTTGATAATAATAATAATAGGAATAGTAGTAGTAGCAGTGATCAGTACAGAATCGAATGGAGTTAGTTAGCACATGATACAAAAAATGAAATAAAAGATTAAAACTTAGCTGAAATTTCACAGCACATTCCTCACGTAATATCAATAAATAAACAGAATAATAAGCAAATAATAATAATGAATATGTACTGACCTCTGTGGCAGATAGATATTCCAAAATACTGTAAATAATTTTCAATAAGTAGGTCCACGTAACCTGTAGATACCGCATGGGTTCACAGTCACTCTGTCTGAAGGCACTACCGAACAATCGACCACTGACCAGTGTAAACGTATCATCGTTGATCGAGCCGGACACAAACATACTAACAATGGTGATCCTTGTGGTGCACAGCGCTTGCTGTGACTCATTCACGAACTATTGAAGCAGGTGTTAGGAGCAAAGCTATTGCAAGTATTGTGTACTAATACCACCAGCTTTGGTGCACAGCGCTTGCTGCAACTCATTCATGAATCATTGAAGCAGGTGTTAGGAACAAAGATATAATGTACTAATACCAACTTTTAATCCCCACTGATCTTGCTTAAAGGATGTTTGGAATTACTTGCTGAAACATTTGTTCAATGTTTTTTTTTATTATTAATTGGTCTGATAGGCACGTCCTTGCCAATGTTGGCAAGGGGGGCGCTGGCTGGGCGTCAACGCCCCCCAAATTTGCCTTTGTTCACAAACGCCCCCTTCGAGATCTCTAACGCCCACCGGGGGGCGGTACGGCCCACGTTGGGAACCACTGCTCTAGACTGAAGCCAATACATCCGAATGAATACTGCCTGCTAGGCTAACCCCGATGGTACTAATAACTGAAGCCATAGTTTCTTGACGTTAATGATCTACTCAAGTATAGATGGTGGATCCATTACTTACAATGGAGAATGGCTAGCAGCTAGTCTTGGTAGCGATGTTGCCTGCTATCGGCCATGACGCGAGACCCGGCTACGGAGAGAGGCACCCTAACCGTTAAACTGACATAGTGTCTGCCCTACAGTACTGATACTTGCAGAAGAGCGAGTGCGTACCGTCGCTCGTAATTTATCCCGATCGTCGAACGTTCTAGATGTTCGATCGGTCGTCACCCCGGTCATCGCCTTCTGTCCTGGCATCTGCTGACGCTCGCGTCTGCAAAACGAGGCTAACCTCACGCGAACTCTCCGCGTGCGTACGGGACGTTGCTTTCAACTAAAGTACTAATATTTAACCTTAACTAATATGTCTCAAAACCGTCCATTACACTATCCCCCCACCTAAAATGTCGAACGTCCTCGTGAGACGAGTTATCTAAGTATACAAAATTTGATTTTGTTAGTTAACAAATTAGTAATCTGATGAATCCACCACCTTGCTCAGATTAATTCAACCAAATGAGAAAGTGAAAAATATAATTGTTATATCGGGGGTAACCTCGCAGTAGCTTACAAGGTAAAAAGTTTCAAAACACAAATATGAAATTGTCAATCCATAAAGTTCACTTGGAACAATATTGAATTTTTACAAAAAATCGATTAAACAATTACAGGTTATATAACTTACTGTCTCATCAACCCTACTGTAACTCTGAATTTTTCTGAAAATATTTTAGCTATGTTTACATTATGTGAAATTTCGCATAAATCGCATAAATTTTATAAAAAGTTATGTTTTCCAATGTTACAAGACAAATTGAATTTTAGTTGCATCACAAATTTCTAGTTTGAACTGTTCAAATTTTGTTTCTTTCACAGAAAGTCTTTCGAGTTTATAACCGTTTCATATTTTTTTCCCAATTATGATCACGCTAACGCACATGATGTTGTTCACTGTAAAAATACAAATTGATATTCACATCGATACTGTTTCATACAGTTTCTTTTCCTTTTTAAAAATAATGTCTTTGTACTTAGCACTGTTCCACTTTCTGAAGTAGATGCGGAAGTGCTGACGCTACGAAGAATGCGATGTCAGCTGACGCTTCGCGTGTCGCCCTGGCTGACTCCGTCTGCTGCTGAAACAAACGCTTACGCCAGTACGCATTCCCAAAGATTCATAATTGTACATGTGAATTTTGGAACATTTCACAGCATGGCAAGAAACATTTTCCAATAAAATTTGTCATAAATTATAAAATCTGTCTTCAGACTAATGAAATAGAAACAAATTAATATTACTTTTGAACATTTCAGGTTTGTCATAACTTAACGGTGTATAACACAAGAACAATAATTTTAAACCTAATCTGACAGAAGTGAACGAAATTTCCATAATTGAGCTGTGGATTGGTACATTTTTCAGTTATTATTAATTTTCTGGTTAGTCCAGTATGTGGTCTCCGATCCAGACGTCAATCCAGGCAAAACCCATTAGACAGTTGTTAATATTGTCGGACGTGGCTATTTTTCATCAAGGTTTATCTTCTATAAATCTTAACTCTAATCATTACTCCTACTCGTCCTTCCTCACAGGATGTGATAAGGTTTTTAAGTTTAGCATCATACTTACAACATATAGTTTGAAAATTTAATCCCCATGCTGCCTAACAGCAAGTTTGCCATTAACATCTTTCCTAAATTCTATTCCCATTCCTAGAAAAATTCTCTCCTTTTCATTAACCAATCTTCTTGACCCACTGAAACAATAGAGAAATTCGTTAATAATGTAACTACTCTTCCTCTGAATAAGGAATTATTTATTGTTAGAATTTGAAGTCTAATCTCTCCTGTTCTACCAATTATATTCTAAATTAAACACTTTGTGTTCTAAACTATTGTACTCATTATTTACTTAAAATACAACGTAATGTTAATTGTCTCCTTTTTTCCTTATTTTTCCTTTTTCCTCTTTTTTTTTTCTTCTTTTTTCTTAGAACTTAGCTAACTAGCCATGCAGTCATTAAGATGTTACCATTAGCGCTATTTTTAATTTTCAGAGTCTTTTCCGTGGCTCTTTCTCACTTTCTTTAGGTGGTATTACGTGTCCTCCTTTTATTCACTTGCTTGTTTCCCTCAAATAACGTGTGATTACATTGTGCCATTCGCGCGAGATTACCAGCGTTATCGTATTTGCTCTTGTTACGGAACTCCTATATGGACTATTTTATCGATTCTTCTTTTAAAGAGCTTTACCCATATTTCATACTTAAAGATTAATTACAGATTCCTTAGCTTCACTTAATCGTATAGTTTGCTATCATACGTGATTGAGTTACCAACTAATACTCAATTAGTGATACACTGGAAACATACTAAGTGATATTAACTCGTGGATAATTTCTAGAAAGAAAAATGTGTTTAGGATTGTGAAAGAGTAACAGACATAGAATGCTTGTTTGGTCTTCCAAAATTCAAGTTGACATACTATGTCATTTAAAGAGATCATTTATCACTCCACCTGCCCTATTTCTTTAATACTACCCCGGGTTTATTTTACGTTCACTGAGACAACCTGAACTCAGGACCCGTCGCTTCATAGGCACAGCCGTATTCTCTTTTTTTGACTGTCCTATAAGCCAACAATATACTCTTCTCACCTGCAGCGTGGAAAAATGAAAAACCTGTCTTCACATGACATCGTGCACCTAATTTTCCATATGCCAAAGAAATCAATGAAAAATCAATTTTTCTAATCAACAAGGATTTACTGCAATGCTGACTTACCCAAAAGAATGTAATTGTAGAAGAAATTATGTTTAACAGAGAAAGAAAAAAAAAAACGTATGACAGAGATGCATAAAATTTACATTAATTCTACGTTCATCGTACCGGATGTTAACATTTTTCATCTGATTTAGCTTGCTCGGACTTAGAAATATTACCCCTTAGTAACTTCCCTCACACTGTAAGTAGTTAATTCTATCTTATTGTGGCTTAACATTCGTTAAACTTAACTTTTATGCTTCATTATACTTCTCGTGGCTTTACTGTTTATTACTCTGTGGCTGGTTCTAGATTTTATTTCTACATCTTACCAGGTGCTTCATTACAACATTAATCGACATGGAGTTTACTTATATCTTGACTGATTTCGAATTTCGCTAATGTTTAAAGGATCCAATAATTGAAAGGATTTATATCGCTGAGCGTGGTAGTAGCAAAGGAACATGACGTTGTGATCCGTTTTGCGATGAGTAGGCGTCCCCACCATCTGAACACAAGTCTCCCAAACAGCTGCGTAAGCGTTCCCTTCCAGGCAATCTTAGACGCAGTGTTCCTACTCCACCCATCTGACTATGGAAAAATTTACTGTGGAATTTCTAATGTAATCTTAGATATGCCAAATCACTTCTAGCAACTGGTCTCCATGTGAACCTATCCTTAGTGAGTTCCATTGATCGCTCATATCCACCTTCGGATAGTATGTTGTTAATAATTCCCGCGAAAACGATCCCAAAAGGCGAGTTACTTTGATCGCTCCTATCCACCCCTGGGTATCATATTTCTGATTACAACAGCACCAGTTTAAACTCTTTTTACCTCCTGCTGCATTCCCTTACAGCCTTACGGGTATCTTACAAATTATTCCCTGCTACAGCCTTACGGGTACCATACATTTCCCTGCTGAGCCTTACGGGTAACACATTATCACCCTTTCACAATTACACATTTAACCACTTAATCCGCATGCATGCCTTACTTCAACACTTTTATATGGCCATTTAAACTCTTTACTCACTTGCTACATTTACTACTCAGTAATTCGCGAATTTATCCTCAGAATTCTTTTCGTCATCGCTTCTTTTTTCCTCCTCGATGCACCGATACAAGATTACTGACTCACATCGCCTGAACGATGAAGAACATGTCTCCGTATCATTACCGCATTAATTTTATCTTTCTTAAGAACTTCATAGGGCTAATAGACTATCACGCAACTCTGATTCCTACATAACATTTCACTATTCCACTGCGACCGAGCTTGACCTTGGACGGGTCGTATAGCTGAACACACAGTCCCGACTCCTCATACTGGTGTATTTGTTAGGCGGTTTGGATCCGTATTACAGTAACTATTTTGGGTGTGCACATCCCAAATAATCACCTGAACCCGCGTATGGCCCTTTAAACGATCGCGAAGGATACACTCGCGTGTTTTGCACTAAGCAACCGTTGAATACCCCAAGTACGGATACTCAATTCATCGAAAATTTACGCTATGGTCTTCCCTTAGATATTAATTGCCACATTCTTAGAAATTCTGCCACGGTTTACACACTATTTCGCCACAATGCTTTACACAGGGTATAATGCCACTACAGTGAATTTCACACACATTAATATTTCAAGTTTCTGTTACACTTAATTGCCATCATTACTTTACTGTATACAATTTACAATTTTAGTCCTACCACAAATCTCCTACTTAAACCAAAACTATGCACTAGTATGCATAAGCTTTAATAGAGAGTCCGCGAAACAATGAAATGACTCCGCGCGTATCTTTTTTTTATTGCAACCCGAGGGACTAGTAGATGTATCTTACTTTGTTTAACACAAAAATAACGTTACTTCTCATCAATACAGAATTTTGCATGAGAGATTAAATTTACTTTTTATTTTAACTACTGCTTCTCACATCAGATTTTATCTAGCAAGCGAATTTTGCACCATATCAGAACTTAAATTCCTCTCTTATTATACATCACTTATACAATTTCCATTAAGCCATTTCATTTCCCTTTCGAATTTCAATCATCCATAAAGTACGCGTCTATTTCCAGTTTCAGTTTTACACGCGCTCGTCAGCGTTGCCAACGTAAGCAACTGAGATTTTACACATTGTATACTTCTATTAGTCAGTTAATAACTTTAATTGAAGGCTATTCACAGCAATAAGATTCAAATTTTTGTGAAACACTAATCGCCCGCTAAACATCTTTACATACATAGCTTAGAATATCATATTACATTTCAAACAAATTTAATAGTATTTTAGCAGAAGTACATGCACTTACCAATTAACATGTCACAGCTTAAATAATTTGCTATCTTAAATCATGCAAAAATGACTGTTTAAAATTAAAAACCTTTGAAGATAGGAGTACGATTATTTAACACGGGATAGTTGAAAACAATGATATAAACGTTTGATGCAATTTATTCAATGTTACTCACCAAAAAAGAAAAATTTATTTACTTTTCCAATAACTTAACACGCACTGAATAATCGATTTTGCGACCAGATTAACTCCTGAGATCGACTGACACACCGGACAAATAATGATTATACTTTATCATAGAAGATGCATCATGATTTTTACACAACCAATAAATGGCTATTTCGTTCTTCCAAACTAACCCTTTAAGACGAAATATTATACTTTCAAAACATTTTGTGACTATCTTTTGACTGAACACCGCTTCCATTATGAAAAAACCGATTGGAGATGTGCATGATATCAAATTTGATTTCAAAATATCGGTAATTCGAAATTTCAACTTAACAATTTTGTTTTCCCCGGACCGTTCCAATTTACACAAGCAATTACTTTACTTGAAGCTATTTCATGCCAAATACTGTGTATTTTCCAAAACTCACCGGATTTTGGTGCTGGAACCCGTCGACGCTGCGTGCTGTACTTGGACACTGGAGGATGTACTGCTCTCGTCCGCGTCGCTGCTACCCGACACTGCTTGGCTTGCGGTTTCGACTCAGCTGGCTGCCGGCTGCTCGCTGGTAGTGACTGTATTATCGCCGCTACAATACTAAAACTTCTGACTGCTAGCTAAGTAAATAATTGATCGAACCTCTCTCCTGCCTGTCTGCTATCATGCCGTTTCTTTTGCCATCCTATTTTTCTCTCCCATAATTCTTCTTAACGCCGCTATTTTCTGATGGTTGTCGCAACTAGAGTCCTGCCTTCCGATGCTTCTTCCGTGGATTTGTAACTCCCGCGTTCTAAAATGTACGACTAGCTTGGGCGGAAGAAAGTGCTTTACCTTTGACAGCAAATGTAATTTTTGATCGTTTTTCTCCTGGCAATTTTCTTCTGATCGTTTCCTCCTGGCACTTCCTTCTGGCACTAAGTGTCCTTTTTAGGCCCTTTCTTCTGACACCAAATTGTAATCGACCATTTTGGGCTTAGTCGATTAGTTGACAGGATGGTTGAGTGGTGGGCCGCCCTTCCTATCATGGCACTGCGTGTGATCGCTCGTATGGGCCTAGGGCTTAATGCTGGAGGTTGTTGCAGTTGTGAGCGCAATGTGGCATTGGAGAAACCGACCAGATCCTAGGTACTGAGATGTGCGAAGTATTCCCACAGGTTGCCTCGGCAACTTCTGCTGTCTCCTTGTAGTACGGCGGCTAGATGGATTACTGTTAATCAGGATAACTGACACCACATGGTTAAGGATATGACCCTTTACTTTGTAATAATGCCATGTAATGATCATTGAGCTGGGCTATGGCTAGCTATAGGTTCTTCTACTTCTATTACGACAGACAAGGTGTCTAACTGCTACGATAGGCGTTTATTGTACACTCTAGACTGAAGCCAATACATCCGAATGAATACTGCCTGCTAGGCTAACCCCGATGGTACTAATAACTGAAGCCATAGTTTCTTGACGTTAATGATCTACTCAAAGTATAGATGATGGATCCATTACTTACAACGGAGAATGGCTAGCAGCTAGTCTTGGTAGCGATGTTGCCTGCTATCGGCCATGACGCGAGACCCGGCTACGGAGAGAGGCACCCTAACCGTTAAAGTGACATAGTGTCTGCCCTACAGTACTGATACTTGCACAAGAGAGCGAGTGCGTACCGTCGCTGGTAATTTATCCCGATCGTCGAACGTTCTAGATGTTCGATCGGTCGTCACCCCAGTCATCGCCTTCTGTCCTGGCATCTGCTGACGCTCGCGTCTGCAAAACGAGGCTAACCTCACGCGTGCGTACGGGACGTTGCTTTCAACTAAAGTACTAATATTTAACCTTAACTAATATGTCTCAAAACCGTCCATTACAACACATTGAACATTTATGTGCAGAGCAGGTATTTGAGCAGATAGCCTTCTAGTCTTTTACCCATTTTTCTTTGAGGCTAACTGGTGAGGTTTGTTTTGCTGTTGCAGATAGATTTCCAATGAAGTTGAAGTGATATATGAAACTTTGTTCGGATCGGATTAATTTCCATCTTCTTTGGTTCGGTTGTGGAAATATCTAATTAAGGATATTTGTAATTGCCCAGATTGAACCATACAAATTTTCATCTTTTGGTGTTTAAATTTTCTGTCTGGTTCTTCTAGCAGATGACCTTTTCGTAATGAATGCAACAGATTTTTTGCTTTGTCGAAAGAAAGTTGTGTGCAGTGCAACATTCAACAAACATTACCCTAAAAGATTAATATAACTTAGAAGAAAATAGTTAACAAACACACAGTACTGGATATGTCTTTTGTTGACTCAAATATAAAAATAGAACTAGGAAGATAGTGAAATAAATTAAGTATTCAAATATTATGATCAATATTTATTTGAATAATGAATTTGACTCAATTACCAAATCAACTTAAATTTTTATTTAATACTAAAGTTATGACTGCGACTGTAATTGAAACAAATAGAATCTACGAATATGGCACAAATAACTTTCAATTTATTATATTTCTTCTTTTGATTCTTATGTATTTTGCTGGGAAAGCAACCATTGCTGATTTAAATGTACCTACAGCTAGGCTATAAGCACAATAAGCCAAATTGTAAACCTGTTTGTGAAATCATTTGTGGTACCAACATAAAGAAAATTTGTAGTTACCGAGGGCGCGTTGTCGGTGCAAAGTAGCAAAATATAAAGTGTAAATTATTCTGCATTGATATCACTAATGATAAATGTGTAAATTAACCATTTTCAGTTGTCCTATTTTTCTTTTCACTTCGAAATCTTCTTTTAAAAATATATCCATCTCATTACACGCCTTCAGTTTTTACTGCTATATCTTTGAAATAGTAGGCTGTTTTATTCCACAAACACAGTTTAGTCTCCATCAAGTTCAATTAATGTTAAAGTATCGAGGGAGTAGTTACTCGCTATTACAAAACTACGAAGAAAATTGTTCTGAAAGATTAGATTGTATAAACACCTCTTCGTCACCAGCATCAGATTGTATAAGTGTGCATAAGCAACAATGATTGCAGTGCCCAAATATAAAGGCTTCAGATGTCTGTGCTATTAATACTGACAGACCTCTAAACTGCTATATTGTAATTTTCAAGAACACAATACCTCTGGAGATGAGACAAATGGTATATTCATAGCTACACATGGCATTCAAATTCGTAATTCTAAAGAAGAAACTAATAAAACGATTATAAAATTTTGAATCAGGATTACTGTGATGC
>JARYHS010006964.1:5541209-5562769 GCA_031002005.1 Vandiemenella viatica
AAGGTGACTTGTGGGTAATAAATAAATACTATCTACAAATGCCCAGTTCCATAAATTAAAACACATTTTCTACACTGCTCCCAATGTACAATGTGGATAAACACATTCAGCTTGGACTCTGCACTTATTAGAAAATACAAAACATTATACTAACTAGGTTTCAATTTTGGCGAGGCATGTTCCACAAATCTTATATGTACACGATTTTTATAGGAACCAATAATTATATCAATTACATATATGCACAAATGGAGATGCTTCCTTTGGAAGTAAAATCCACAGAATTTTGTCAGTTCATAAAGTTGGAATCAGGCGAAATATAGGCTAGTGGTTATTCACTTTTAAGAACTTAACTGCCATATCATTTAAAATCTGGTGCAAAAGGACTTCAGTCTTTCATAAGAAAACAAAACTACTAATAACAAAAAATAATAACTTTGAAGGTTGATAACATTTACCACAGAATTAGATACAAAAATGTGCATCATTTACAAAAAAGTTCAAGGTACGATAAAATTCCCCCCTCTCCAAAAGGCACATACTGGCCAAAAAGTAACTTTCATGTTTAGAGGAATTTCTCATTTCCATGATGATGTATTGCTAAAAATTATTTTACATTGATATTTATGCAAAGAGAGAAGGCATCTTCTATGCAAAATTTGGAAGAAAGATATTATTCTTATTAATTCTTAGTAAGATGATGCAAGATTCAATTTATTTACTTTAAATTTTAGGAAAATGAAAATACATGTTGAAGCACTGAGCGTGGTGGATGAGTAATGCTCTGGCTTCGCATTTGGGAGGACATGGGTTCGAATCCCCCTCCAGCCATCCAGATTTTTCATTATTTCCCCAATCACTTCAGATGAACACAGCGATGGTTCCTTTTAAAAGGCCATGGCTGAATTCCATCCCAATCTTGCCCCAACTTCTTTCCTGTCTCTGTCCTCGACATAGGCAAGGCGTAAGGCAAGAAGCAAAAAAAAAAAAGTTGAAACAAACATCTTTTACCAAACAAATGGAAACAGTATTAAAAAAGCCTGTTTAAGTCAGTTTGCCATTCTCTGGGCAACAAGGCAATTCAGGTTACCCATTTCAATGGAAGGAAAGAAATTTGTAGTAGTACCATGTACATACACAAAGGGACAGACATGAGGACAGTTTTCTATAGATTCTTCACAGTCATTAGTATTTGCAATTATAATGAAGTGCCACTCCCTCCCTTGGTCAGATGAAGATCTCCTTGTATTAATGGTCCAACAAAAAATTTTTTCTTCCAACAGTGTGAACAACCAAGGATGGCATAAAAGAATCTCAATATAAATGACATTAATGAAGGCATGAGAAAACGAAGTATCAGAAAACTAAGGTCAGATAGTAAGTACCTTCTCAGAAATACGGAGCAGTAGTGAGCTATCCCAGGTTGTTTTGTGGTTTAGATTCCACGTTAAAATGTAGGTCCCAGTGGAAAGGAACTGGCTGTCCTACCTCTGATATAATGGCTTAGAATATTATATTTTGGAGGATTCAACCAAACTTCAGGTTGTGGACTAAAGTTGGTTTTTAGAAATGTGAGAGAAACTTTTTTTTTTCAATTATTACAGCATAAATGTTGCTGTCATGTATAAGGGATGCATATATTAAAAGAAGTAAATGTTTAATCCTTTCATACAATGAAAATATTCATTTCTTAACTGGAAGAAATTGTTATTTTTTGCAAAGATATAGAAGCTACACTTCAAAAGGCAACTGCATTGCCTATGAGCAATGCAAAGAATTATCTTTTCTTCACCAGCATACTAAACTGGCATAAAAATGCAGCCACTTGTTAAGGGTACTAAACATTTACATCTATCATAATAATTCACTTTCAAAAGAACCTTCATCATACTGAAATTACTTAATCTGAACAGCAACCACAATCAAGAGAAAATTTCAGATATTTAAAAAAAAAAAAAAAAAAAAAAAAAAAAACTGCTTTATAAAATTCAGAACCAAATATGTATTTCTTTACCAATGACTAAGTGGAGATTAATACTTTTTACACAAAATATGTGCTTCGGTTAATTAATGTTGCATTTTTTAATTAATTATTGCATTCCTGCTAGATGTGATATAATACCTTAAGTGGGCATAACAACACTGCAATGAGTCATCAACCTCCAAAACAATTATAAGATTATGATAGTATAAGATTAAAACACACTAGTTAATATTGAAAGAGAGCAGAGATTAAGAACATTTACAATAATATAACACAAAAAGTAAAATCAGATATAAAACCCAAATACATCGAAACAAAAATGAATGAACTTAAAATTTTAAGTCTACAGCTCAAAACATTAAGAAAGTAACCACACTGAGAGTGATTGCCAGTATAAATCACAACACTTTTGCACCATAGTATAATTTTATTAATCATCCATCGTTGATTAGCTTATTTTGAAAATGTTTCACAACAGAAATTTATTTTGCCAGCAACAATAACATTAAAAAATTCTGGTTCCACTGACAATTTCTCATTTTAGTTTTGTACTTGAGACTAAGGACATTTTGCAGCATTTTATATGTACATTCATAAAATCAATAATCAAATATGCAACTACATAGAAACCAATTTGAATATTGAGCATGTGGTAAAAGATTTCCCACTCAGCACAATCACATCAACCAAATTAAAACTTTCATTTCACACCTTAATTATAAATTCACCCTGTCCCTTCATACTTGCATCAATATACCAGGAGAATTAGGGATTGTTGGAACTACCCAGAAAAAAAGCAAACGTTTATGATATATGACAGGAAAATTTGTTTACTGCAGTGCCAGTCTGGTGCTGATTTAGGTTTCCAAGAAAACCTTTCAATAAGATTAACATACAGTGCCCAAATGGTATTGTTAGCCCATGTGTTTTCCATAAAAATGTCAATGCAAAGGATTAAAATTAAACTCAGCAAAATATGTAAATTTTAATGGCATCTTGTAAAATAATTAATGTAACATATGATGAAAATATCAAAAACTATTCCACAAAAATTATGTGCCATGACCTAACAAATATTATAAGTTTTAAAATGCTTTCTGTTATACACAGTTAGTATAAATATGCACACTGAGTTATTTATAATGTTTCTTCCTGCTGAGTGAATTTCATCAACTATGTTGTTTTGAAACACACCAAATAAGCTATTTGATTATTTTTGCGATATGGTTTTAAATTGTTTATTTATAGACATTATTGGGTTCTATTTATTTTTGATGAAATTTTTTATGTAAAATTCAACATTAAAATATTTAAAAGCCCTCCTTTGCTGCCTGGTACGGGCCAATGACGAACCTGACATAGATAAGTAACATCTGGTTTGTTTCTTTGAATCTGTGAATAAATTGTTGGAAATTGGTTTTATGAATAGTGTGTAGTGCACCAATCTATAACCAAAGCAATAAAAACTCCCAACCAAATCATAAGTGTTCCCACAATAGATAAAATGCGAAAAAAAAGGTCGCTGCAACATGTTCATAGAAACCCAGATGATATTGCGACTAAGTCACTTATCATTTACTATGAAGATAATTTACACTGTAACTTCAATGAGTTAAATGTAGTACGTTGTTTAAGGCAAGTATCAGGTTCGATCCTCATTTCGGAATATGTTTTATTTGTTTTCTTTGGATACTAGTTGCTGTTGGTAGCATCACATATTCATTTTTTTTCCCTTCGTAAATCCACCAAAACATTATTTTCTTTTTAATTTATTTTTGAAAGCTTCACAAATTTTTAGATAATAAGCATATTACAAACATTTGAAACAAAACTGAAGAAGACTTCAAAAATTAAACTGGACGTTACTTGCATACTGAAAAAAACATTTTAAAAAAATGAAAAATTACTTTTACATTAAAAGTAAATAACGCCTAAATAGACACATTTATGTCAGAAAGGTAACATGCGGATGTATCGTAATGTAAAAATTCCAACAAAAGGGATTCCAGAACTGTTGCAAGATTAGCATGAAATTTCTTTAAGTCATGTTACTGTTAAAAAAAAACAATCATTCACTGCTGTGCACCTGTATTTTTTGCATAATATATCTCTGGCATGTTTTAAAATTAAAAGAGAAAGAATATCTGTACATAAAAGTCTTCTTGTATGGCAGCAGCAATTTATGTTTCAAACGTTTGCCTGACACTTTACAGCCAAAAATTTATGAATTCTTCAAATAAAAACATGATTCTGTAATGCAACAAACAGCAAGCAGAAAGAAAGAAAAATGCACACAAAAAAAATTATTATCCCAACCAAGATTCGAACCTAGGAACTTTTCAATTCTGTGAACACTCTTCAACCAAGCAGCTGCCCAGACACTATATCTTAATTAATTCACACATGTTAATAGTGAACACTTAAACATCACATTTTTTCGTGTGAGATGAAGTGAAACGCAGCTGGTAAATGAATAAACAAACTATAAATTTAGTTTCATTGACAAAAAATTTATCATTATTTATATTTTTTTTATCTTCAATTAAGAAACATGGTCCACAACATCCAGTTATTTAATTGTTGTGCTTACCTTATACCTACATTATAGCTTGCAATTTTCTCATTAATATCTCCTAAAACAACTAATTTATAGTTTTAGTCATTCTTTTGAACGATTTCTGTTAATCTCTAGCTTTCAATTTAAATATAAATGATTCCCAAATTGAAGTTTTTACATTTTTAAGCTCCACAGAATAAAAGTCAGGGATTGTTTCTATAGTTATCTCAACAAATTGGGCATCTATTTTTTGGTATTTTTTCACTGTAGGCGTTTGGAAATTGTTCTCCATTTTCTATTCAAAAGCAGTTTTAATTAATTACAAGAAATAACCAGCAATAAACAACAAAAATAGTCGAAAACTTGAATAATTGGAAATGATGTCACTAAAGTGGCTACCAATCCTAGAGTGTTTTCTGTCGCGTAACCAAAGGTAAGAAAAATCTTATTTTTATTTCACTTTTTTACTAAAAATAAACCGTTTATTTTCAAACTTCAAAAAATAGCTTCGTTAAGCATTACTCTATGCGGATGACTACAATTTGTAATATATTTTCAACATTGTCAAATAACCTATTCCTAAAGATGGAAAGCACACAAAAACCCCAATGCTACTTCAAAACTCAGCAGACCATAATGAAAGCTGTGAAAATTACATCTAATGGTTTACACAATTTTGATGCACCAGCAGATCTATCGCCAGAACAGAAGTAGTAACAGAGACATTTGTAGGGGGAAAAACTGTGTCCCTATTGGAGGAGTGATTTTCTCAAAAGAGTATACATTTTCCGCCTTTCTTCTACGATGAAACAAAATTTTATGCAAGTATAATATGAGAAAGCTCAAATGTAAAATTTGGTACAGTAAAAATATCACATGGTTTGTCAAAATAATGTGCATGTGAAATACACATTATGTCTGTTTTAATAATACAGCCTAATCTAACAAAGGTGCTTGATTGATTTTGATCAAATGGTGTTTTCTTGGGGTACTGTCTTTGGTGTGGAAATCCTGATCGTGGAACAAACAAGTTTGATAAATAATATACCACCTCAGGTTTTGTCGCCCTAATGCAGTTCTGCTTGGTGGGCCTCATTTAAGAGAAATCGAGGATTAAAAATTGCACAAATTGTGTGTGAACCATCTATGCCAATAGAGAAGGCCATTAGCAACAAGCAACGGTTAGCCGTGTGTGTTAAGGCAGTGCGTTTCTGGGTGGGTGATCCTGGGATCAATCTCATCAACTAATAACTTTTTTTTATTTTGTTCTCATTGTTATTCACTTTTGCAGCATTACAAATTTGTATGAAAGCAAATTCACCAATTTATTTACGTTCCTCTGAGGAATATACAAATGTTTGGATGACATAAATCATACAACACTTGAATCTCAAATTCCGTGCACACCAGGAACATTTGATAAAAGATATACTTCCACAGCTACATATGGTTTATGTTTTTTTTTTTTTTTTTTTTTTGTTATTACTGACATAGGAAAGCATATTTCCTTTACATTTGTAAATTCCGGTTTTTCCTCCACTAATTATGAACCATACCACGCCCATTTTATCATGTCATTAAAAACAGACATGGCAAAATGAGGTGAATAATTGAATGTATCTTCACGATTATCCTGCAATAGCCTTTTCATTAGTACTTATACCTGACGATAGAAATACACAACATATGACTGACATAAATGCATATAATTTGGCGGTAATACTTTTACTGTCCAAGCAACCATTCAGTTTTCATTTGAAAAGACTTTATCATAAACTGTCGTATCAACGTGGCCATCCCACTAATCGATCAATAACAAAAAAATTTCATTCCTGACGTATAGTTTAATGACTAACACAAAAAATGAATACAGTGCTTTCGTCGGCTTTCCAAATTTGAAACATCTGCATATTCCTGAAACGAAAATAAATAAATTGGTGAATATGTATCAAGACAAATTTGTAATGCTGCAAAAGCGAATATCGATATGAAAAAGGTACAAAAAATATTGGCACTTAGTGGGATCGAAACTGGAACAACCACGCAGGAATGCAGCGCCTTAATGCACATGGCTAAACTGATGCTATAGTTAATAATCTTCTCCATAGGTATACATCATTCACACACAACTTTTAACCCCTGATTTCTCTTAAACAGACGCCCACCATGCAGAACTGCTTTAGGGCGAGAAGCCTGAGGTGGTGAACTATTTATCAGACTTATTCGTCTTACGATCGTGATTTTCACACTGAAGACCTCTCCTTGTGAGATATAGAATAAATACATTGAGGAAAACTTAGTAAAACTGTAATTGCAAAGGAAAGCTTCTTGAGCTGGCTGAATGACTACAAAGGTAGCATGCCACAAATATAATAATAAAACATTAAAGTGCAGGTTATTCTTATTGAGAGGAAAAGTGCCTGGAGAACGCTACTGGATACATAAAAACTTAAATGTTAGCTTATTTATTCCAGAAATGATTTTCAATATTTGGGGCACTGCACCTATGTGTGTATAGATGACCACATATACTCAGTACTTCTGCCAAGAAGTGAAGAACAAAATTTTTCAGGCTATCAACAATGTTATTTTGAGTGTTACTGAATTCAAGGTCAGAAGTAACTTGCTTTGTGTGTGTGTGTGGGGGGGGGGGGGGAATTGTCCACATATCATTTTTTTACTGTGTTGCAATAGTGAAGAATTAACTTCTACACTGTTGAAGATAAAACACAAAATTTCCTTAATAATACAGTGTGACTTCCAAGTAAAGAAACAAGGATACAAAAACAGAGAGGCAGAGAAAACTTTCATTTTTTTATCTAACATTTTACATAAAAATAAAACTGCAACATTAAGTATATATTTGTACACTTAAGATCTAGTGAAACACTGGTAGCCTCAAACGACTAGGAAAAGTGTGCAAGGCCACATTCTAAATTAGTTTCTATCCTTAAACAAATTTTGTTTCCTATAAAGTAAAGAAAATGCAGCTGACTGAGATTAATCAGAATTAATTAAGCATAACTATTACATTTCCAATTTCTGTTATCTTTTACCATTAGTAACTAGACTGCAATAGACTCTTTTGTTATAGCTTTGAGTCCAAAGATGTGTCTTCTGGGGACCTACTTTACAATGAACAATCTGGCTGTCAAATATAGTATATTTGAGGACAATAAAACTCGGCAAACAGCAGCAGCAGACTGACACTTTGCAATATAAACTCCATTGTTAATGACTAGGAAAACAACTACATACTTTATGCAGCAACTGTTATGTTAGCTTTTTCATAGCAGATGGAAAAAGGAAGTGAATATTATTACATGACATGAATACTTTTTGATTCAGCATCATGGATGAATCAACTTTTGTCAATTGCTACAAAATGTCACACAAACATGAGTTGATACACACGTACACACACTGACGTGCAGTCAATCTTTCTCTCAAAAAATGCACAAAAAAACTTGCACACACAAGCAAGACAGTAAAAATAATGCAACATCACCAGTTATTGACAGATGACTGCGAAATAATAATAAAGGAATTGATTTATCATCAAATTTTTCGAAGTATTGTGATGTTTTAAAACAGCATCTTTTTTTTCTGAAAATGCACTTTCATAAAACAAGAATGTGTAATTATAATTCTTATTCACATAGTTCCAAATAACATTCATCTGCTATAAGAAGTGATCTTACATTCAAAACTACTAAAATAATCTAAATCCCTCATTTTTCAGACTTCCATTTGGAACATAGCTGGTCAATCCTTAGCAAGAAATAAAATATTATGGAGAAGACAGTTGAATTACATTTCACAACAAGATTAAAAAGCATAATTGACAATGTATGGAAAGTGAAATTAATGGATTAATTAATACAAAGAGCAAACATCAACTGAGCCATCAGCACAAAGTTGACCAGTTTGAACTGAAAATGGGAGTCGGTGGGGCATTTGCAAAAGTTAATAAAGGCTGTGTGATACTTTCCAGTGGTCAGGATGTTAAAATGCTTCTTACAGCTTCATCCAAAGCAGTATCACCATTCCCACTACGATCTGCATTCAATTCGCCACCCATTAGTAACAATAATGGCAGAATTTTTGGTGCATAAATGGGTCCATTTCACCACCACAATCGACAAGCACTGGAGAGTTCACACAAGAATTCACATTTGATCCTGTAATCCTATCAATTCTTTTTGAAACTTTTGAAGTTTTGTACTTCTGTCTTCTGAAAATAATCTATTTTCAGGATTTCTCCTAGAACCTCTGTGATGCATTTCATCTGAATTTATGTCTACAGGCATATCAACGACATCCACATTACCCACAGCACTACCCACTTCCAGATGGCATGTCAAAACCATCTTCAGAGCGCTGCAGATTCAATATACTATCAATCGCACTTTGTACTTGAGCATTTAAGCATCATTTTCTTCTTCTTCCTCATCCTCGTTGGCACGTTCTTCATCATCATACAAAACTCCTACCTCCCTTTATCACATTTGGTACACCCATCAAGACGTTCACTGAAATATCGTGTATCATGTTTGTGGCGTTTCTTTTTGTGCACAAATGTCAAGGTACTGTCCACAGTATCACAGATATCTCTCCTATCAGTCCCTGTGTATTTCACTGGCACTATTTACACAACTCACCACACTATGACTCACATATTTTGTTGAATCAACACTCCCTCCCCCTTCATCCCTCGGTCCTCCTGATCCACATCTGTTTTTACCACCCCCCAAACCCACAGGAAATTTTTTAACCCAGTTGGTGTCATCTGAAATTCCTTGTGAGTCTGAAGTAATTGATTTCGAAGTACGGTCGTTATAAAGACTACAAACTTCACCACTACTTCGTTCATGTGAAAATTCTGTATTTCTTACAACAGGTACTACTTTTGAGGAATCCATGGAAATGTTCTTAATGTCACTACGTGTTCCATCATAAGTGCTACCAGCACAACTTATATTAGACAGATGTTCTAACTGTTCAGAGACATCATCATCAGTTTCCATTTAATTTGCCGACAACCATTGTCAGAATGTTCACGTTCTTCACATTTGACAACAGAGTTTTGAGAAGGTGATGAAGAAGGCTGAGTAATTGGACAAAAAACTCCAAGTTCCTTCTGAATTTCTTCCCATTCATCATAGTTTTTGATCAACCTTAGTAACCACACTGGAAGGTTCATCTACAGGCATTGCTTCTTCACTATCATCTTCAAGTCAAGCTTTTCTTTCTTCACAACAGTAAATTTCCTGTCCTCTTCCAGCTCTCTTTTTATAGACTCATTTTTCATAACATCCTGGACAATTACTCGCACATCTCGAATTTCATTTCCCTCTGGTGTCTGGTACCGGCTACTGTGTCCCGGAACCTCATTCTTCACAGTCACTGGTGGAGGTATTAATTCAGTCATCACTGTTCCTCTGAAAGCAAAATAGAACAATGAAGTAAAAATAAAATAATGTGCAGCTTCATAAAAATGAAAATGCATTGTTGTTAAACAAGCTAATAGCTCATGGGGTTAGAAAATTTTCCATGACAATACACGGAAAGTATTGAACCTTTGTTTCTAAGATTTTTCAGTAACCTATAAAATTTATTTAGCTTGACACCAATCTTCTAGTACATTCAAATAAAAATAAGAATACAGAACGAAACTAATAATTATAAAAAAATGACAAACAATCAACATCCACAAAAAAAATATTAAAAGATGAAATTTGTGGGCATACACAGAGTGGAAATCTAGTATGAATTGCCACTATTATAGCAGATGAGAGGGTGGACAGAAGTTGGGGTGGATTCAAACTCAAAGAATTAAATGACAAGCATCAGGTTAAAAACTGGAAGAAAAAATACCTGAATTTTTGCTAAATTATTATTGCTTATTCTACTAAGTGAGTAAAAAAGTGGAAGAAAATTAGGGGATGATATAATTACAATTAAAGTAAAAATAATAAAATTACTGTTACACAGGAAGTGTAATAATATTAAGGGTAGAGAGAGTTGGCCAACACTTACAATCGCAAATGGCATATAAATAAAGTTTTGGCAATGACGTAAACCATGGCTGTCTATCCTGCTGAAGAAGGGTTTTGTCCAAAAATGTTTTCATTTCGTTTCTGTGTTGCTGAACCCTCTGCTACAAGGTTGTTCAATAAGTTTTGTTATTTGATAAGAAAAACATGATTTTATTGTTGAAATACATTTTATTATTCAGTATTATGTCCCTGAACTTCAACACCGTTGTTCCAGTTATCTTCTAATTTATGGACTCCATACTTGAAGTGAGAATCCGAAAGACTGTCGAAGTAGGCCTTCATGGCTGCTATTACCTCTTCGTTCAAAGAAAATCGTTTTCCACACATGAATATTTTTAGATGTGGGAATAGCCAGAAGTAAGAGGGAGCCAAATGTGGTGAATAGGGTGGATGTGGAAACAATTAGTACTTTAATTCGCTGATTTTTGTGATGGTTTTTTGAGCAATGTGAGAGGGTGCATTGTCTTGATGAAAAATGATTTTTTCTTCTGTAAACCACATCATCTCTCACAAATTTTTACATCCAGCTGGTCCAAAAGGCTACAATAATAATCTGAGTTTATTTTTTGTTTTACCAGTTTGGGGGTAATCCATGATCAAAACTGATGCTAACAACTTCTTGGCCAATTTCTAATTCACTTTGGAGCCGAAGTACCAGGTTCACACCACTCCTCAGCCTCTTGTTTTGATTCAGGATCGTGGTGGTAGACAGACGTCTCATCCACAGTGATGAAACTATGCACAAAATCCCTTTTATCCTTTCTAAAACGCTCCAAATGTTGCTGAGAAAGTTGCATTCAAATGTTTTTTTGTTCCATTGTTAGCAAATGCATCTCCCATTATGCACACAGCTTTTTGAAACCCAAAACTGCAGCCAAATTATTACTCTCACTGCCTAATGATATCTTCCAAAAACATGTCCTGTATTATTGCTGCAATTTCTGGTGTTGATGCACTTTTTGGACCCGTATGCAGTGGCGTAGCTTTCGGAGGGCTAGGTGGTGCCATACACTGGGGCCCCCAAGCTCAGGGACCCCCTGCCAAAAAAAGCCCCCCCCCTTTTTTTTTGCACCTTGGCCTTCGTTAACCTAGATACGCCACTGCCTGTTTTGCACAATATTCAATTTTTTTTTCTATTTTACCAATATACTGTGACATTTCAACTTTGAACAGCTGTAAATATACGAATATGTTATCTGATCTACATGAAACTTCAAATGTATTCATAAAAAAAAAGTAGTACGACAAAACTTGTTGTACAACCTTGTATAGTTAACAATAAATAAACTATAGTGTTGCTATTTATAAATTTTAAAATCACCATATCTGGGAAATATGTTGACACTGTTGTGGCAGTCATAGCAAATGGGAAATCACACGCAACTGATTCACATTATAAGACATGCAATAAGCACTGAGCTTCCAACACCTTCACATATCCCATCACCAGTGAAAGCTAACTTGAAATCACTAAGTTTACTTTTTACAAAGGTCTGACCACAAACTGTCGTTAAGAAACAGTGGTCACAGACAAGTAGTATTCACCTAAAATCCAGACCAACCCATAGCAGCTAATGGAGTCTCATGTGGTACTGTAAAGAGATAGTTTATCAGTATATATCTCAGATCTTTGTTATTTGTAATATTGTAAAGATTAGAAGGTTTGGTATTCTTTGTTTATTTACTATACTTTTAGCGCATAATTTCATTATTTCTGGATTAATTACATCGGGAAGTTTTAACCATTTTTGTAAGTGTGGCATCTTTCGTGGTGAATTACACATGATAATTGGGAGAAGCTGGCAACAATATGTTAGAAGGAATGTAATTGGAAGATTCAAATTTGAAATGTTTTGGCATGAGGCATGAAAAGTAGAGATTAATAAATAAACTGGGATAATGAAATATATTGCCGCATGAACGCCAGTGTACCGTCTGCCAGCATGGCGCAGCGGGTAGCGTCACGAATTGCGGTACCGAAGGTCGCCGGTTCAATCCCGCCCACTGACAAAAATTATTTAATTCTGTTTATTATTTCCAGAAGATTCTACATGTTTCCTAAGGTCACTTGTAACTTCTACACATTTCATTTGTTAACTACTCTTGTAATCTCTAGTACGTTCTATCTGTGTATAAATAGAAGAGCATTCTGCCCAAGAGGCAGTCAGTGCTGCGTGTATGTTTGAGTTCTCAATAAACCTGTTCTCAGTTTAAGTGCTGTGTTCATTGACAAGTAACCTTCGAATTCACACCTGTCCCGGTTCCAACGCGACATAGTTTGGTGGAGGACGCCGGGTACCCTGTGCAACAGCTGCATCGTCGTGGCTCCGATTAGGCAACGTAAAAGTCGCCGCCTACACGGACTGGAACCGGACTACAAAGGATATACTCAGTACGTCCTTCCGAAAGTCCGCGTCATTAGGAAACCCATGGCGGCAAGCCAGCTGCACATTCGACACCCATCGGTGTTCTCTGGAGACGCTGGACAGGATCCTAACAAATGGCTAAAAGGGTTCGACCGAGTCGCCAAGTACAACAGGTGGGATCATACCATGTGCTTGGCAAATGTTTATTTCTATCTGGACGGAACCGCCCAGCAGTGGTTCGAGAACAACGAAGAAAAACTGAATAACTGGGAAATGTTCCAGACGGAACTTAAGAAAACGTTTGGGGACCACCAGCGACAAATCCGCTCGGCGGAAGAACAACTGAAGAACCGGGCCCAACGACATGGGGAGCCGACGCAATCTTACATACAGGATGTTTTGGCCCTATGCAACGTAGTCAACCCGAATATGACTGAAGCCGACAAAATCACGCACCTAATGAAAGGTATTGCAGAAGACATGTACCAAGCTCTTCTGATAAAAGACGTCGCTACGACGGAAGAGTTCATCAAGTGGTGCCAGCGGATTGAGGAGATGCAACAAAGGAGGGTTGGGCGAAAGAAGTATGACAGACTTCCCAACGTAGTCCCTATGGCAGTTGTGGAAGACCAGCACGACTTTGCGTCTCTCATACGACAAATTGTGAGAGAAGAATTACAACAGTTCATGGCAGCTGGGACTCTTGAACCGAGTGAGCATCAGATCATGGCCATGGATGTAAGCCCAGTGGGTCATGAAGGAGCCGACGCGGCGGAAAAAGAGGTATTTCAGACAATAGCTCCTGTCTGCCGAGCCAATCGCACTCGACGTGAAGAATGGCCTCGCCCTGATATGACGTATGCTGCAGCTGCCAAACGGCAGCCTAGGAACCGGCCGACACGGCCACAACCAAATCCTCCGGCACCTATGACGTCCCGCAGACGAACGGACGTCTGGAGGACAGAAGACAACGCGCCAGTATGTTTCCACTGTGGGCGCCCTGGACATGTCATACGCTACTGCAGAGAGAGAAGACGAGTATTTGACGATTATTTTGCCGCAAGACGTCCGCCATCCGAACAGTTCTACCCCAGGCAGCCACCCGCTGACGAGTTCGGTCGACCTACGGGAAGAAGCCCATCGCCGTACCCTAGACGAGGTCGATCCCCGACGCGCCGCTGCCGTTCATCGTCGCCGGACAGAGCTACCAGCCGCTCCCCTAGCCGCCGCACGCAGGAAAACTAAGCAAGGCGACCATCTACGGAGGTGAGGCCGCCGCAGATGAAAATCCTCCATGGATGACAGTCACTAAGATGTCGGGAAATCTCATCAACGTTATAATCGACGGCCAACCTGTCCGGGCGCTGGTTGATTCAGGAGCTTCTTTCTCCGTATTGTCGGACAATTATCGTCGCACACTAAAGAAGACAATGTTCCGTGATACGGGGGCAACTGTGCTAAAGGTCGCAAATGGAAAGTACGTCCAGCCAGCTGGAGCTTGTGTCGCGAGAATAACCATCAACAACAGGACCCAGCCAGTTGAATTTGTCATTTTAACAGAATGTAGTCATAATGTCATCCTTGGATGGGACTTCCTTAAGGCATCCCAAGCTGTCATTGACTGTGGAACGTCTGAGCTGCAAATTGAAGAAGTCGTTGCGACGGGTACACGTAACACAGAATCTTCTGGGAAGTTATTCGCCGTTGACAACGTGGACAATCCCGCCGTTCGCAATGAGAAGAGTCCCAGTCAAAAACACGGACGACCGCAACCTTGAAGTGCTTGTCGATAGTAGAAAGTTTATTAGGCTCACGAAAGAAATCTACATACCAGCGGCTATCATAAGCATTATCGGTGGTCGAGGAGACATTTGGATCACCAACTGTCACGAGCAGTCACAAATTATCCCCAAGGGAATGTGCATAGGGACAGCTGAACCAGTCCAGGAGGGCGAGCTCAACGTCATTAACGAAGATCCATGCTCTGTTACTAGTACCGACAACACGCTGGAGGAAACAACTATGGAACTGCCAATAGGGTCCCGGCCTGACCAAGGAACAACACCACCGGGTGTTAGCTATACTACGCCAATTCTCTGGTGTATTCACACCCCAGCAAAAAAGGGGTCAGACGAAACGGCCCACGATAAAGCATCGTATCAATACTGGGGATCATCCGCCCATTAGCCAGCGCTCGTACCGATTGTCACCAGTCGAAAGGCGAATAATTCGAGAGGAAGTGGAGAAGATGTTGCATAATGACATTATTCAACCTTCGGAGAGTCCTTGGTCATCTCCGGTGGTCCTCGTAAAGAAGAAGGATGGTACGTGGCGATTCTGTGTCGACTATCGGCGGCTGAACAAAATCACAAAGAAAGATGTCTACCCACTGCCGCGCATCGACGACGCCTTAGACTGCTTGAAAGGAGCTACATACTTCTCAACCATGGACATGCAGACAGGCTACTGGCAAATCGAGGTTGACGAAGCTGACAGAGAAAAGACGGCTTTTATTACACCTGATGGCCTCTATGAATTCAAAGTAATGCCATTCGGATTATGCAACGCTCCGGCCACATTCGAACGCATGATGGACAACTTACTTCGACACCTTAAGTGGACGACGTGTCTTTGTTATTTAGATGACATTGTTGTTTTCTCGAAAACATTTGAAGAACATCTGAGTCGCCTGTCAACGGTGCTGAAGTGTGTTCAGACTGCAGGACTCCGCCTCAATCCGAAGAAGTGCCTCTTCGTCGCCAGAGAGATAAAAATCCTGGGGCACCTGGTCAACGGAGATGGCGTCCGCGCTGATCCAGATAAAGTAAGGGCAGTCATGGAATTTCCAACTCCTCAGCACATTCGTGATGTGAGAAGCTTTCTTGGGCTGTGCTCATACTTCCGGCGTTTCATAAAAGGATTCTGTAACATGGCACGTCCACTGCAAGAACTTTTGCAGGGAGACGCCAAGTTTTACTGGGATGAAACTAAAGAAAGATCTTTCCAGGCACTTAAGGAGGCTCTAACTTCCGCACCAGTTCTAGCCTTATACGACGAGAATGCAGAAACTGAACTTCACACTGACGCCAGCGGTTATGGGATCGGTGCAGTGCTTGTGCAAATTCAGGAAGGTGCTGAGAAGGTGATAGCCTATGCATCAAGAGTATTCTCTAAGCCCGAGATAAACTACTCTACAACCGAGAAAGAATGCCTCGCAGTTGTCTGGGCTATCAACAAGTTTCGTCCGTATTTATTCGGCAAACCTTTCACCGTCGTAACAGACCACCATTCTTTATGTTGGCTAACCAGCTTGAAGGATCCATCAGGTCGACTAGCAAGATGGGCACTTAGACTTCAAGAGTACGACGTCACGGTGGTATTCAAAAACGGACGCAAACACAAGGATGCCGACAGCCTTTCAAGGAATCCTTTAATAGAACACAACAGCATGAATGGAATTTCAGCCCTCGCTGAATTAGGTGACGTTGCAGCTGAACAGAGGGAAGATTCAGAGTTATTAAGAACCATAGACGCCTTGGAGAAAGGAGAACCGGCCAAAGGAGGGTTTCAATTGATAGATGGGACATTGTATAAGAACAACTACGATCCACTAGGCCCCAAGTGGCTTCTGGTCGTTCCAGCTCATCTCCAGCCAGCTATTCTCAAGTATTTCCACGACGCTCCAATATCCGGTCATCTGGGATTTGTGAAGACCCTGGACCGAATCAGACGCAGGTATTACTGGAAGGGTCTCTACCGATCTGTCAAGCATTATGTGAGTCACTGTAAAGAGTGCCAGCGACGGAAACATGTGCCGCAATTACCTCCAGGTCATCTAGTACCAATTCCACCTGCAGCAGTTCCATTCCACCGAATTGGGATCGACCTTTTGGGGAGGTTCCCGAAGTCGACAACCGGTAACCGATGGATAATAGTCTGCACCGACTACCTCACGCGCTACGCTGTCACCAAACCTGTGCCGACTGCAGAAGCTCCAGAGGTTGCAAAATTTCTAGTAGAAGACATTATTTTGAAGCATGGAGCACCACGTGTGATGATATCCGATCGTGGAAAGGTATTCCAGTCAAGACTAGTATCAGAGGTCATGTCAAGATGCGACGTTGTCCACAGGATGACAACTGCATACCACCCTCAGACAAACGGTCTCACAGAACGCTTCAACAAGACATTAGCCGATATGCTGTCGATGTATGTGGATGTTGAGCAGAAGGATTGGGATACAATACTGCCAGTGGTCACATTTGCTTATAATACAGCAAGGCAAGATACGACAGGCTTCACTCCGTTTTTTCTGCTCCATGGCCGTGAAGCTGAGACCACAATGGATACGCTGTTCCCATTCCAGCCGGACGACACTCAGGATGACTATATAAAACAGCTCATTACCAGGGTCGAAGAAGCAAGACAGCTGGCTCGCATACGAACACTGGCCACCCAGGAGAGGACCGTCAGCGGTATGACGGCAAGCACCGACCTGTTGCGTACAACCCAGGAGATCTCGTATGGATTTTTACCCCTGTCCGGAAGGTTGGGCTATCAGAAAAGTTACTGAAGCGGTACTTTGGTCCGTATCGTGTCATACGCCGCCGGTCAGACGTCACATACGAAGTCGAGGATTATGAGCCGTCTTCGAAACGACGAAAGCGAAGGGACATTGTTCACGTCCTCCGCATGAAGCCTTACTACAATCCTGACGAGCAGCTAGGCACAACCAGCTTCTGTTCAAGGACTCTGAGGACGGTTTGGATACTGAGGAAGTCGGACAGGAAGATAATAGTACAAACAGGAGGGGCCCTCCAGAACTGCCATTACAGAGGACCCACGACAAGATCAAGATCCAGGACACTTCAGCGTGCCCCAAAAGAAATCTAACAGCGGGACGCTGTTTTCCTCAGGAGAGGGAGCAATGCCGCATGAACGCCAGTGTACCGTCTGCCAGCATGGCGCAGCGGGTAGCGTCACGAATTGCTGGTACCGAAGGTCGCCGGTTCAATCCCGCCCACTGACAAAAATTATTTAATTCTGTTTATTATTTCCAGAAGATTCTACATGTTTCCTAAGGTCACTTGTAACTTCTACACATTTCATTTGTTAACTACTCTTGTAATCTCTAGTACGTTCTATCTGTGTATAAATAGAAGAGCATTCTGCCCAAGAGGCAGTCAGTGCTGCGTGTATGTTTGAGTTCTCAATAAACCTGTTCTCAGTTTAAGTGCTGTGTTCATTGACAAGTAACCTTCGAATTCACACCTGCCCGGTTCCAACGCGACAATATTATAGGGGACACGATTTATCGATTGTCTTCTACTTCCTTCTGATGAGCAGTATTCATCACTACAGAGACCGGTATTTTCTCCAAGAAGTTCTTAACATCGTTAGCTGCTGATTGATGATAATGTGATGAAGCATGTTTTTGTAATTTTCATAGATATTTTTAAAGTGACAGAAGTTCGAGTAACAAATTATAGACTATACTAGCAGAGCAAGTAAGTCTGCAAGCACCATGATTAAATTTTAATTTCAAATTAGTGCTTTAGCATCTACAGAAAATTTATTTCCAGGATGGTAACCCAGCAGCTGGGCTGTAACACAGTATGTAGCATTATAGGTACGACCACAGAATGAGAAACAACTTGACCCTTGGACTGACCCAACTCATATCCGAGCACCTAGGACAAATATACTCAAAGTCAAGAGTAATAAATAATTTGTCACAAATTAGCTCTTACACTATCGACTTTTTCACAATCGCTTGACAGCAATAAAATAAATAAAACAAACGAATGCAGATAATTATATTTTTTAAATAAAAGTCGTAATTTTTTTATGTACTGTATATAATACTATATTAAAAGCCATCGTTAGCCTTATGGAAATAAAAAATTAATTACTTTTAAGAGAGATTATTAGCGCGCTCTCTGTTATATCACAGTATAAACGATCGGATGCATTGTGTGCGGGTCGAGTCAGCCTGCAATCTATCGATATTTAATCGCAGTTAAGACGGGATGTCTTTGTTCGAGTTGGCTTGCGCGGCACAGTGACAGTTTGTTGTCATGGATAACAAAAACGGCCGCCTTTAATACAATTGTACGGTGCCAAATTTTTTGTGTAATAGCAATGTGCAGCCTAATCAGACTCAGATGGTATCACCTGCATCACTACCACACAATCGTTTGAAACTCCAATCAACGAATCTATAGAATCACCAATGACAGAATCAACATAATACATTTTATTTAATTAAGGAGTTTCTCCTTAAGAATGGCAACAGAAAATTGAATAGCAATAAAAAAATTAGTATTAAACGGGTGCAATTACCTTATCTTTGACCATTCTTTCAGAGCTTCGCATAGTGCGTCAGAACATCTGAAAACTGTTCAAATAAATGATGTTTTGACACTCGAAAAAGGTAATGCAGGCTAGTACACGAATCTCCAATTAATAGAAATCTGAAGTCACAGCGTTTATCAGTAACTGAAATGCCTCCGAAATTGAGTGCACTGGCTCAATTAATTATTTTAGAAACTCTACGATTGTCAATCTCGTAAAATTTGTTTATTGTTATCCTCGATGGTTTCATATCTAATGTCTTCCATGAGTTTCTCGCCATACTGGTATTCATAAAAATACATTTCCATATCCACCAAATCATTTTTCGTTTGGTTTCTAGTATACAGTTGTCGGATCACAGTGAAAGTTGCGGCTATTCGCGCACGTGAAATGTCCACGGTGGCTTCACAAAAGACAGTGCCTGGATAGTTTTGCCGCGCAACGCGCTCATCAACGGAAATGGTTCGCTCGGCAAATAACCGGTTTAGCGCGCACGAACATGGCTAGCGCAGCAGCCGCTCATACTCGATACGCAGCTTAGGGACCGTCCATAATCACTTAGCTCCATTTTGGCCCCCTACCCCTCTAGACGAGCCACGTAGTTTTGCACAATCCCTTAAGGGCCGTTCACACTGTGCGGTTTTTCACCGCAGTGGAAAACTTAACCGTCGCCGCCTACAGAATTTGAGGTGTTTACATATTCGGCGCTAGAACTGTTGCTGCTTTACGCGGTAAAATTTTCGCTGCTATGAAGAGCTGGTAAAAGATGTCGTGGTCGACGTCAGTACCTTTCTTTTAATGACCTGAGTTTCATTTTGTGAAATTAGAAGTTAATTAATTAATTTGGTGTTTTTACTTCGTATTTAGTTTTAAATTGTTATTTTAAGGTTCAATAGCCATAGAATAGGAAAAAAAAAAAAGCAAAGGAAAACAGAATATTTGAGGAAACGACGACACCAGTTTTTCAATTTTTTGGGATGTTTATTTTGACAGTTGCTTTCGAAACTTATACTGCATTCAAAAGAGGAATACCCAGTTGATGATTGTGTTTAACGTGTGGAATGCTGGCAATCTCCTTGAAGTAAGCAGATTTCTCATGGGCCTACTATAAATAAACATTTAATTTCATATAATTCCATCCGCTATATTTATTTTATGTTAATTAGGGTTAAAACTTCTGAGGTGAATATGAATAGATGTACAAGAAAAGTTTGAAAAATACACTATGCCATATAAAGGCTAAGACTTACATTTATTTGTAACTAATACATATACTTCACTGTGTAATCAACTATCAGTGTTGATTTATTGTGCTTTTATACTTACAAGCACAATCGACTAGGTAAACTTTTGTGATTAGATTGTAATCTGTTAAGTGTTTTAATAACTATTACTTTACAAAGAAAAATCGAAAGTAATGGCGAAGATGATGCTGAAGTTACTGAACACCTTGTCTCACGTCTTCGTCACTGCTGTATTAGAAGAAAAGAAGAAGAAGAAGAAGAAGAGAAGAAAAGAGGAAAAAATGTCGATCCACAGAATTTCGAATGTTGAAAGTTTTCCTTGGCAAATGTCTAAGAATAAGGACACAGTTATATAGTATTAAACATCAAATCTTTCTATAAAATGTGATTCACAGTTTTTTCAACTTCTAGTTGAAGCTCTAAGAATTTATGTATAAGTGATCAAAAGTTTATTATCCAAAGGCATTTTTCCTCATTTTTCATTTCGTCAAAATCATTCTTAATTTCAAGGCACACTTCTTTCCAAGCGTTCCTGTAGCGTTCCGATCTTTAAAAGATCTGAAGTCTTGTCTCTGAAAATGCTAACGAATGAGAAGATCAGTATCCATCAACACTTACTTACATTACGATTTTTAAATTAAAAAAAATGTTAACTTTAACAGACTGAAAGCGCACAAGCGGTTAAAAATCGCCGAGTGTGCAAGCGCCTATTGACCATGCGTCACTGTCTAGATTGGGGCCGTCAAATTACCGTCGAATGTAGTGGCAGCGCACGGCTGCATACCTTGCCGTCGACGGCAGCTCCGCCGTGGGTGTAATCCCAGTGTGTAAGCTCCCATTTGATCCCTCGCGCCACTACTGGAACGACGGCGACGGAAAACTTTCCCCGCGGCCGAACCGCCCATTGTTTAAGCGATCTAAGAGTCGTCAGCAGCGCCTTACGTGGCCCGTTGTGCTGCCCCGACCTCGCTAACGTCTGTTTTCCCGCAAATAGCA
>JARYHS010006964.1:5563769-5666056 GCA_031002005.1 Vandiemenella viatica
TGAATTATAATTATTGTTGTTGAAGTGGGCAGTAGGAATTGCAAACTTTGGTGCTATTCTATAAATATTTAGTCATAACTCTCAATCTGATGACTTTGTTCTCAAATTTTTGTTGGTGTAGTGTAGAAAATCATTATACCTTCCTATTTTGCACATTACTTTTTTAACGAGTGTTGAAAATGAGATTTAAAGGGGTGTGTTTTACATCGTGATTCAATGAATTTAGTATTGTGCTTTCTTTCGTCACGTTGCAGTTTATACTGACAATGTCTGATGAAATTAAATGTGTTAAATTATTGTATGCAATCTAGGAATCTTGATGAAACAAACGATGTTGTTACCGCAAATACAGTTTGCGGTTTCAAATACGCGTGTGTGGGTGTATCTACATAGTTTGATTCTGTTGCGGCAATTTAATGGAGATTGTGGTTAGGTCTAAATGCAGTCTGTACCAAAATGGTTTTGTTGTTCCATAAGGGAAAAAGAATTTTATTCTTTATTTTCGATTTGTCTCGTCGTTTCACATAGAATAGATCATCAAATCTGACTTTTGCGAAATTTTTCTTCTGCATTTTAACTCAAGACACCTCACTTTTTATACAGTATATCTCGAGAAATAGGTGAGATATCGAAAATTTTTATTCTTTATTTTTTATGTGTCTCGTCTTGTTAAATAAGAATCCATCATCAAATTTGACTTTGACCAATTTTTTCTTCTGAATTTCAACCATAAACATCTAACATTTGAGGACAGAATATCTCGAAAACTAAGCAGGATATCAAAAAATTTATTCTTCATTTTTTGTCTCTTCGAGTTACATAATAATCCATCACCATATTGTGGCGTTAACGATTATCCTAGAGTCCCCTTGAGGTTTTTGTACATATACCCCGTGTCTGTGTGGGTACGGCCTAGCCTCTCCTCTCCTCCTCCGCCCGGCGTCACTTCAATGCGTGGTGAAGGTCTCTTGCGTCGTCTCCATATATTTCCTTTCCTCCATGGTAAAGTAGCCCTGAGATTATGAATGTTAAAGTAAAAAAGAGCATAAATATAGACTCTGACCATTATGTGTCAATAATAAAGTTGAAAACGATTTTCAAAAACAATAGGAACACGCCCAAACAGATCAATCGCTTCGACAATGATAAACTCAGGTAAAAAATCAAGGAGTTTCAAGAGAAGGCAAGACCAAGTTATAGAAACTTTAACAACACAAAAATTCACCCGATCGCGGCAACAAAGTAACTCGTAGAAATGAAAAGAAAGAAAGAAAAAGAAAAATGCCTGGTGGAATGAAATCTGTGAATCAGTGCTCAAATAAGACTACAAGCGTCGATAAAATACTGTACAACTACATCAGAAACCGACTGGAAGACCTACAAAACCAAACTGCTAGAGTGATCCGAGCAGAGAAATGTAGTTACGTAAAATCTCTTATAGTAAACATCGAACAGAATTCTAAGTAAAACAAACTCAGAGAGTACTATAAAGCATTCAAAAGAAAGCTCCAAGAATACAAACCACCGTAGCTGTGCTTTAAAAGGAAAGATGGCACACTGGCCGCATCAAATTAAGAAAACTGTATGATCCTGTCTGACCATTTTAAAAGAATAATTAACTGCGATAATCCTGTAAATCCTATGAAGATAGAGGAATCTTTATTCAGATACCCGGTATCATTACCACCTGAAAAAAAAAATGAAATCAAGCGCTACATCACCAGACTAAAAAACAAGGCACCTGGAGAAGACTCCGAACTGCAGAACTAGGGATATACGCCCCTGAAGAATCAATAGAAATCTTGCAAAAGCAAATAGAAGAAATTTGGAACAATGAAATTGTACCCTAAGATTGGAAAACAGCTTTGATCCACCCGTTCATCAAAAAAGGGTAGTAGGAAGATTGTTAACTTCACAGGAATTTCGTTGCTTACAGTAACTTACAAAATTCTCTCACTTGCCAACCTGGAGAGATTAAAATCCCAAGTTGGGCACCAATTAGGCGAATACCAAGGGTTCTTCTGAAAAAAATCGCTCAACAGATCCACAACCTCAAGACGATCATCACATACTATATGCTCAGGTCAAAGCAATATGTGTCAGTGTTTGTCGACTTTAAGAAAGCTTATGACTCGATAGATCGGGAAGAGCAATTGAATATCCTTAATGTCTTTGAAGTTGACCTAAAACTACTGGTTTAATTAGATCTGCACTGAAAAACATAAAATCAAAAGTTTTAAGGATGTCTGTAAGGTTGTTTTAGGCAAGGTGACTGTTTGTCTCCACTACTTTTTAACTCCTCGAAAAGATCATTCAGAGCGAGTGAAATTAAAAGAAACTGACTACAGCCCATTGACGATGGGAACTAAATCTGAAGGTATGATAATAGATACCCTAGATTTTGCCGATGATCCCACTATCCTATCAAATGACTAAGAAACTGCTAGGATCCAAATTGATTTGCTGAAGGAAATTGCTGATGAAACCGGTTTACAGATATCTTTTGAGGAAACGGAATTTATGACTAACATCAAAGATACTCCACCAAACCTTCGAACCAAATACGGAGATATAAAACGAATGGAAAAATTTAAGTACCTGGGTGAGATCATCATGATAAAACGGATTGGACAAAGAAGCTATTCGGGAAAGGGTTCTCCTACTATCAAGAAACAACCTACCAAACTCGCGAGATGTCTACAACCAAAAATGTCTTTCACAAAATACTAAGATACGTCGTTATGAAACAGTTCTGAAACTAGTATTTTTGTATGCAGCGGAAACCTTGATCCTGAATACTGGTAAATGACTCTTGGGAGAACTGGAGAAAAAAGATAGAAATATTGTTTTAGGAATTCTGGGTTCCAATTTCAATACTTGCATCCATCAAAAGAGATCCAACAAAGAAGTTTTTCAGCAAAATAGAGAAAATCACTGAAACAATCCGCACCAAACAGGTAGGATTCTATGGTCATGTAGGAGAACAGACAAACGTCAAAAATCTTTAATTTATTTAATTTAAGACCCAAAACTATAATACCCCAGTTCGTAAATATTGTCGCGTTGGAACCGGGGCAGGTGTGAATTCGAAGGTTACTTGTCAATGAACACAGCACTTAAACTGAGAACAGGTTTATTGAGAACTCAAACATACACGCAGCACTGACTGCCTCTTGGGCAGAATGCTCTTCTATTTATACACAGATAGAACGTACTAGAGATTACAAGAGTAGTTAACAAGTGAAATGTGTAGAAGTTACAAGTGACCTTAGGAAACATGTAGAATCTTCTGGAAATAATAAACAGAATTAAATAATTTTTGTCAGTGGGCGGGATTGAACCGGCGACCTTCGGTACCGCAATTCGTGACGCTACCCGCTGCGCCATGCTGGCAGACGGTACACTAGCGTTCATGCGGCATTGCTCCCTCTCCTGAGGAAAACAGCGTCCCGCTGTTAGATTTCTTTTGGGGCACGCTGAAGTGTCCTGGATCTTGATCTTGTCGTGGGTCCTCTGTATGGCAGTTCTGGAGGGCCCCTCCTATTTGTACTATTATCTTCCTGTCCGACTTCCTCAGTATCCAAACCGTCCTCAGAGTCCTTGAACAAGAAGCTGGTTGTGCCTAGCTGCTCGTCAGGATTGTAGTAAGGCTTCATGCGGAGGACGTGAACAATGTCCCTTCGCTTTCGTCGTTTCGAAGATGGCTGGCATTCTTTCTCGGTTGTAGAGTAGTTTATCTCGGGCTTAGAGAATACTCTTGATGCATAGGCTATCACCTTCTCAGCACCTTCCTGAATTTGCACAAGCACTGCGCCGATCCCATAACCGCTGGCGTCAGTGTGAAGTTCAGTTTCTGCATTCTCGTCGTATAAGGCTAGAACTGGTGCGGAAGTTAGAGCCTCCTTAAGTGCCTGGAAAGATCTTTCTTTAGTTTCATCCCAGTAAAACTTGGCGTCTCACTGCAAAAGTTCTTGCAGTGGACGTGCCATGTTACATAATCCTTTTATGAAACGCCGGAAGTATGAGCACAGCCCAAGAAAGCTTCTCACATCACGAATGTGCTGAGGAGTTGGAAATTCCATGACTGCCCTTACTTTATCTGGATCAGCGCGGACGCCATCTCCGTTGACCAGGTGCCCCAGGATTTTTATCTCTTTGGCGACGAAGAGGCACTTCTTCGGATTGAGGCGGAGTCCTGCAGTCTGAACACACTTCAGCACCGTTGACAGGCGACTCAGATGTTCTTCAAATGTTTTCGAGGAAAACAACAATGTCATCTAAATAACAAAGACACGTCGTCCACTTGAGGTTTCGAAGTAAGTTGTCCATCATGCATTCGAATGTGGCCGGAGCGTTGCATAATCCGAATGGCATTACTTTGCATTCATAGAGGCCATCAGGTGTAATAAAAGCCATCTTTTCTCTGTCAGCTTCGTCAACCTCGATTTGCCAGTAGCCTGTCTGCATGTCCATGGTTGAGAAGTATGTAGCTCCTTTCAAGCAGTCTAAGGCGTCGTCGATGCGCGGCAGTGGGTAGACATCTTTCTTTGTGATTTTGTTCAGCCGCCGATAGTCGACACAGAATCGCCACGTACCATCCTTCTTCTTTACGAGGACCACCGGAGATGACCAAGGACTCTCCGAAGGTTGAATAATGTCATTATGCAACATCTTCTCCACTTCCTCTCGAATTATTCGCCTTTCGACTGGTGACAATCGGTACGAGCGCTGGCTAATGCGCTGGCAATCTTACATACAGGATGTTTTGGCCCTATGCAACGTAGTCAACCCGAATATGACTGAAGCCGACAGAATCACGCACCTAATGAAAGGTATTGCAGAAGACATGTACCAAGCTCTTCTGATAAAAGACGTCGCTACGACGGAAGAGTTCATCAAGTGGTGCCAGCGGATTGAGGAGATGCAACAAAGGAGGGTTGGGCGAAAGAAGTATGACAGACTTCCCAACGTAGTCCCTATGGCAGTTGTGGAAGACCAGCACGACTTTGCGTCTCTCATACGACAAATTGTGAGAGAAGAATGCCTCGCAGTTGTCTGGGCTATCAACAAGTTTCGTCCGTATTTATTCGGCAAACCTTTCACCGTCGTGACAGACCACCATTCTTTATGTTGGCTAACCAGCTTGAAGGATCCATCAGGTCGACTAGCAAGATGGGCACTTAGACTTCAAGAGTACGACGTCACGGTGGTATTCAAAAACGGACGCAAACACAAGGATGCCGACAGCCTTTCAAGGAATCCTTTAATAGAACACAACAGCATGAATGGAATTTCAGCCCTCGCTGAATTAGGTGACGTTGCAGCTGAACAGAGGGAAGATTCAGAGTTATTAAGAACCATAGACGCCTTGGAGAAAGGAGAACCGGCCAAAGGAGAGTTTCAATTGATAGTTTGGTGGAGACGCCGGGTACCCTGTGCAACAGCTGCATCATCGTGGCTCCGATTAGGCAACGTAAAAGTCGCCGCCTACACGGACTGGAACCGGACTACAAAGGATATACTCAGTACGTCCTTCCGAAAGTCCGCGTCATTAGGAAACCCATGGCGGCAAGCCAGCTGCACATTCGACACCCATCGGAGTTCTCTGGAGACGCTGGACAGGATCCTAACAAATGGCTAAAAGGGTTCGACCGAGTCGCCAAGTACAACAGGTGGGATCATACCATGTGCTTGGCAAATGTTTATTTCTATCTGGACGGAACCGCCCAGCAGTGGTTCGAGAACAACGAAGAAAAACTGAATAACTGGGAAATGTTCCAGACGGAACTTAAGAAAACGTTTGGGGACCACCAGCGACAAATCCGCTCGGCGGAAGAACAACTGAAGAACCGGGCCCAACGACATGGGGAGCCGACGAAATCTTACATACAGGATGTTTTGGCCCTATGCAACGTAGTCAACCCGAATATGACTGAAGCCGACAGAATCACGCACCTAATGAAAGGTATTGCAGAAGACATGTACCAAGCTCTTCTGATAAAAGACGTAGCTACGACGGAAGAGTTCATCAAGTGGTGCCAGCGGATTGAGGAGATGCAATAAAGGAGGGTTGGGCGAAAGAAGTATGACAGACTTCCCAACGTAGTCCCTATGGCAGTTGTGGAAGACCAGCACGACTTTGCGTCTCTCATACGACAAATTGTGAGAGAAGAATTACAACAGTTCATGGCAGCTGGGACTCTTGAACCGAGTGAGCATCAGATCATGTCCATGGATGTAAGCCCAGTGGGTCATGAAGGGGCCGACGCGGCGGAAAAAGAGGTATTTCAGACAATAGCTCCTGTCTGCCGAGCCAATCGCACTCGACGTGAAGAATGGCCTCGCCCTGATATGACGTATGCCGCAGCTACCAAACGGCAGCCTAGGAACCGGCCGACACGGCCACAACCAAATCCTCCGGCACCTATGACGTCCCGCAGACGAACGGACGTCTGGAGGACAGAAGACAACGCGCCAGTATGTTTCCACTGTGGGCGCCCTGGACATGTCGTACGATACTGCAGAGAGAGAAGACGAGTATTTGACGATTATTTTGCCGCAAGACGTCCGCCATCAGAACAGTTCTACCCCAGGCAGCCACCCGCTGACGAGTTCGGTCGACCTACGGGAAGAAGCCCATCGCCGTACCCTAGACGAGGTCGATCCCCGACGCGCCGCTGCCGTTCATCGTCGCCGGACAGAGCTACCAGCCGCTCCCCTAGCCGCCGCACGCAGGAAAACTAAGCAAGGCGACCATCTACGGAGGTGAGGCCGCCGCAGATGAAAATCCTCCATGGATGACAGTCACTAAGATGTCGGGAAATCTCATCAACGTTATAATCGACGGCCAACCTGTCCGGGCGCTGGTTGATTCAGGAGCTTCTTTCTCCGTATTGTCGGACAATTATCGTCGCACACTAAAGAAGACAATGTTCCGTGATACGGGGGCAACTGTGCTAAAGGTCGCAAATGGAAAGTACGTCCAGCCAGCTGGAGCTTGTGTCGCGAGAATAACCATCAACAACAGGACCCAGCCAGTTGAATTTGTCATTTTAACAGAATGTAGTCATAATGTCATCCTTGGATGGGACTTCCTTAAGGCATCCCAAGCTGTCATTGACTGTGGAACATCTGAGCTGCAAATTGAAGAAGTCGTTGCGACGGGTACACGTAACGCAGAATCTTCTGGGAAGTTATTCGCCGTTGACAACGTGACAATCCCGCCGTTCGCAATGAGAAGAGTCCCAGTCAAAAACACGGACGACCGCAACCTTGAAGTGCTTGTCGATAGTAGAAAGTTTATTAGGCTCACGAAAGAAATCTACATACCAGCGGCTATCATAAGCATTATCGGTGGTCGAGGAGACATTTGGATCACCAACTGTCACGAGCAGTCACAAATTATCCCAAAGGGAATGTTCATAGGGACAGCTGAACCAGTCCAGGAGGGCGAGCTCAACGTCATTAACGAAGATCCATGCTCTGTTACTAGTACCGACAACACGCTGGAGGAAACAACTATGGAACTGCCAATGGGGTCCGGCCTGACCAAGGAACAACGCCACCGGGTGTTAGCTATACTACGCCAATTCTCTGGTGTATTCACACCCCAGCAAAAAAAAGGTCAGACGAAACGGCCCACGATAAAGCATCGTATCAATACTGGGGATCATCCGCCCATTACCCAGCATCTCCACCAAACTATGTCGCGTTGGAACCGGGGCAGGTGTGAATTCGAAGGTTACTTGTCAATGAACACAGCACTTAAACTGAGAACAGGTTTATTGAGAACTCAAACATACACGCAGCACTGACTGCCTCTTGGGCAGAATGCTCTTCTATTTATACACAGATAGAACGTACTAGAGATTACAAGAGTAGTTAACAAGTGAAATGTGTAGAAGTTACAAGTGACCTTAGGAAACATGTAGAATCTTCTGGAAATAATAAACAGAATTAAATAATTTTTGTCAGTGGGCGGGATTGAACCGGCGACCTTCGGTACCGCAATTCGTGACGCTACCCGCTGCGCCATGCTGGCAGACGGTACACTGGCGTTCATGCGGCAATATTAAAGAAGGCTTTATTTGATGGGACTAAAACAAAAGATGCTTTCTTCGGAAGAAGTTAATAACAAATGGTACCAGTCAAGACGAACATGACAAAAGAAAACATGGTACAACATGGCCAGAGGAGTGCAAAAAAGCACATCCAATACGAATAAAGGAGTTCTGGGCCCAAAAGAAGATGAAACACGCTGCCAAAAGCACAAAAGTTTAACGTAGTCCTACATATATGTATATATATATATATATTTGAATATTGCCCTTTGAAAGCAAATGTTCTCTGACAGTACCTTATAAGCAGAGGGGATACCCTGGGAGATGTGAGCATTGGAATGAAGTGGTAAATAAACTGCCATTACAATAATTTAACCAAGGTATGTTTATAAATTTGATGTACTTTAAATTTGATTCAAGTTTCCTTAAAACACAAAGTTAACTGCTAAAAATAAAGTAAATACTTGAAACAAAAGATAACAAATAAAAATTTACATTTAAAACCATTAAGAGTAATATATGTAACCTATCAAAATGATCTTTGTAATCTTAGAATAATTTTGGTTGGGACATTATATATACTTATTAATATTATAATTACTAAGTACAATAAAATTCTAAAATATATTTGAAAATAAACCATCATTACACTGATGTTACTAAATATAAAATGAAAACACAAAGTAATTTGAATGAACTCTAAATTTCATACAATATTAAAAAGTAAATAAACCTTAATTTTCTATCTGCAACAAACATACAGATAAAAAATGAATTATAGTACCCTCAATACTATGTTAAGTGATTATTCTTATATTTCTGATTCAGTCAAAATTTTTTCACTCTCTGTCCAAATAGAATGTATCAAAAAAGTTGGTCTTCTAACAAACTTATGAATTAACTACTTAGTAACATACTTATATTACTTACATTGGTCACACTACAATAAAAATATTAGTATCAAACAATAACGGAGTCATTTAATAAAATAATTGCAGCTCTAATACATCTTGGGAATAGTACCTATGATGCAATTGTTTTATTTAATATTTACACTAGTTTCCTGAAACTGCAGTTCACAAAAATAAATCAATTTTATAGTATTACTGGAAACATTAATACACAACAATAACGAAATACTTTTTAGGAGATAGAATAACTGGAAGATAAACTAGCCATTTTATAACAATAATATTTCATCATCCTACCAGTCTTATTTTCGTTTTATGTCGAATAACGCTAAAATCAGTAGAAAGAAATTATTTGACAAAAGAAATTCAGACAGAGAAGTTGAATCCCTTTCTAAAATCAGATTGATTACATTTGATTAGACATTTTCTTCCTCAAAACTGAAAGAAGCAATACATTAATTTTAAAATATTAACCGCTCTATTTGAATTCCTGTAGATGCCAAAATGATATTTTCACAAATTAATCCAAAATAATTACTTGACAACAGATATTTTCAGATTGCAGTTATACCTGACTGGATAACAGGATGTTTTTCCATACATTAGACAATGGAATGGTTTTTATCTAAGTATTCTACTAATACAATTTTAGGTTACTATACCACCTAAAATAATTTCCACATATATTACAAGCAATAGATGTTAGCCAAAATTAATTATCAGATACATTTTATGATTACTGCAAACCAAAATCGATTATCTTAAGCCCTTCAGTAACCCCAGATTGTATAAATGATTTTCCACAAACAGAACAAGAACATGTATATTCACCTAAATACTCGCTTTTATTATTTTAACATCTCCAACAACCAGTAGAAGTTTTTATACAAGATTTAAAAGGATGTTTACCAAAATAAATTCTTCTATCACATTTTATTAACACATAAATATTTTTCATGAGTTCAACAAAACGAATCCACTGGTGCCATTATCTTTCCCAGGAACTGTAAAAGATTTTCACAAAATTATCAAGAAATTAGGATTCACCTTAATTAATTTACTTAAGTCCTACCAGAATACCAGATAGTGCTAAAGAGTTCACGAAAATAAGCGTTAAACTTAATAAACACTCTTATTGCCTTTAAGGTTATCGGTTTCTGAACGTTTCTGCACAAAATTTACAAGTAAACTGATTCACCTAACCAAATTCTCTTGTCCCTTATAAAAGCTCCACATTTTGTAAGTTATTTAGCCACAAAAATCCTAAGAAAATTGTCATTCACGTAAAAAATGCTGCTACTGCTATCCACATGCCTTGACAGAAACAAAATTTTCATTTACCCATAAAAAATTGGCGTTTACTTTAATGAACACTCATAAGCCCTACAAGAGTCCCAGATAGCGTAAAGGATCTTAAACAAAATTCACAAGAAAACGGGCACTCAGCTAAATGCTTCTTGTGCCTTTTAAAAATCTCAGATTATGTAAAAGTCATTGCATGAAATTCACACGAAAATTAAAGTACACCTAAGTAAATCCGATTATGCCCTTTACTGGTTTCAGACTTTGTAAACGCCTCTGAACACAGATCCAACAAAAGTGCATAAAAGTCGCAGACAGCTGAAAGATTTTCAATATTCTTCTAAAAAAAAATGACGTTTCTCTTAGTAAATACTCGTAAGCATTTCAAGGCTACTAAACTCTATAAAAGTCTTACCACACTCCACAAAAAACTGGCCGTCAAGCTAAATGAATTCATTTGTGATATTTAAGATTCCAAGACTGTATAAAAGATTTTCAACAAACTTCACAAGAAAATGGCCGTTCACCCTAAATGAATCATACTATGCTTTTTAAGATGGCCAGATTGTGTAAAGGATTTCTCACAAACTTCACAAGAAAATGGTCGTTCACCTGTATGAATCCGGATGCGCCCTTTAAGATGTCCAGACTGTGTAAAACATTTTCTACAAAAATCACAAGAAAATGGTCGTTCACCTAAATGAATCCTATTGTGTCTTTTAAGACTGCTAGATTCTGAAAAGGATTTCCCACAAACATTACAAGAAAATGAGCGTTGACTTAAGTGAATCCGCTTGTGCCTTTGAAGATGGCCAGACTGTGTGAATTTTTTTTCACAATTTTCACAAGAAAATGGCCGTTCACCAAAATGAATCATACTATGCCTTTTAAGATGGCCAGAATGTGTAAAGGATTTCTCACAAACTTCACAAGAAAATGGTCGTTCACCTGTATGAATCCGGATGTGCCCTTTAAGATGTCCAGATCGTGTAAAACATTTTCCACAAAAATCACAAGAAAATGGTCGATCACCTAAATGAATCCTATTGTGTCTTTTAAGACTGCTAGGCTCTGAAAAGGATTTCCCACAAACATTACAAGAAAATGAGCATTGACTTAAGTGAATCTGCTTGTGCCTTTGAAGATGGCCAGACTGTGTGAATCTTTTTTCACAATTTTCACAAGAAAATGGCCGTTCACCAAAATGAATCCGCTTGTGAATTTTAAGATTCTGAGACTTTGTAAAAGTTTTTTTGCAAACTTCACAATAAAATGGCCGTTCAGCTAAATGAGTCCACTTGTGCTTTTTAAGACTCCAAGACTTTGTAAAAGATTCTCCATAAAATTTACAACAAAATGGGTATTTATATAAATGAATCCCCTTTTGGCCTTTAAGATGCACAAGCTGCAAATAATTTTTTCTACTAAGTTCACAAGAAATTGGCATTTCACCAAAACGAATCACCTGATGTCCTTTTAGGTTTATATGATTTGTAAAAGCGTGATCGCAAACTTTATGAAATAATCTATCACACGAATTTATTTTCTGATGCATCTCTACACTGTAAGAAATCTTTAAAGATCCTTCACTGATTTGATTCACAGGTGTCTGTTCATAAGGCTGACTTATTTCTCTGCTGTATTTGTATTTTAATTTCTTACTGTAGCCGTTCCATGAGAATGGTTCCTCTTCCTTGTGGTTGTCTGCATGCTTATTTAGAAGAATTTGCACATCGGGTTTGGGACTGATACACTGACAGTCGAAATAATATCTAAAAATAAAAAGAGAAATTCGCATTCATATGTGGTGATAACGTTTTACAGAAATATATTCGCATACTACTTTAAAAAAAATAATACTCTTGATTCATCAACTGTTAGTTATAAATTCTGTGCACATATGCTTATGTGATACAAGATGTAATAAATCGACAACTAAAATTAATCATTGCACACCAGTGACAGGGTTTGTTACGTATTTTTGTATACTACTATTCATTTTAAGAATATTTTAATTTTTCAGTCAATTGTATTATTATTATATAATTCATAAAAAATATACCATCTTTGGAAATATACTCTTCGCACTGACTCCTTGTCCTTTTTCTCAATTTTTGAACATGCTGCTGCACATTTCCTCTGCCTAACTCCAAAAATATTTTTCATTCACACTAGAAAGAAATATAGTGGAATAATATATGTGAAGGGAGAAATTATGTATGACGAAGAAGATATATCCAAAAGTTTTATATAATATCAAAGAACTTATTGCATAAATACCAGACAGGAAAACAGATGTTAATGGAAGTTATTGTAGAGACTTATTTTGGACATATGTAAAATGGGAAAAATACACAATGATATTGAGTTGTGTTACTGTACCAAAGGAAGTATTAGCAAAGAAATGTGTAGCTGTCCAACAAGAAGATTGATTTCTCGTGCATCTAAAACATCAATAGCCTGTCAGATGGAACAGATGATTGAACTAGGGCTAACTAATTACCAGTTTCAGTTCAGAAAGGGAAGAGGCAGAAGAAAGCAATCTGGAATTTTATAATCCTAACCGAGAAGAGTATAAGAAAATACAAGGATATCTACAGTCATCACTGATCTTAAGAATTCTTTTAAAAATTTAATTGCAACAAGACGTTCTTAATCTTGAATAATATGTAACTAGAGTACATAGCTTGAAGAACCATATGGAAAATGTATGAGAATAATCTTATTTGGAAAATACAAAGCATAATCAAAGATGGAAAAGGCAGTAACACAGGGTAGCTATCTTTCCCCTGTTCAATTCAACATAATGCACTGCAAGCTGAGAACAATCAAGTAAATGCAAGAAAATCCATTCAGAGATGAAACAAAGATATACTGAGATTTGCAGATGACATTACAAATGTTTCAGAAAATTTGTGTAATTTGGTGTGAAACACTTGTTTAAATAGAAGAGATCCTTTTGAGCAATATAACCTGAAAATAGACAATACAGATGTATTAATTTGCAACAGGAAGGCACAAAAATGAATACAGTTAAAATTAGACGAACAATAAGCTGAGCAAGTTTAAGATTTCAGGGTATCATTATCATAGAAAATTGGAGAAGCATTAAAGAAAAATTATCTTGATCAAGCAAACTAAACAAGCTTTTAATAAATTAATGAAACCTGTCAACACATAAGAATGCTTTTAAAAAGTTATATCTGATTAAGATGCCACGAAACGTTTAGCAGTAAAAGTAGGAAGAGCAGGAAAAGGAACAACATCAGCAATAGCACAGTTTACAAAAAATGTACTTGAAGCTCTCGACAGAGGTGATCATGCAGCAAGTCTATTCCTAGACTTTTATAAAGACTTTGATACTGTCGACCACAACATCCTCCTGCAAAAACTAAAAGCGATAGGCATAAGGAGTAGTGCAAAATCTTGGTTCCAGTCATATCTAACCAACAGAATACACAAAGTTGAAATCTCTGCTAGTAAGTTCCTGTCTCAACCAAGATCTGTTAATACAGGCATCCCACAGGAAAGTATTCTAGGTCCTATATTATATCTAATTTAGGTAAATGATTTTATATCCAGTGTCAGTCATGGGGATAAAATTTTATTTGCGGATAACAGTAACATCATCATCAGTGATCCCTCAGTCAATGAACTCCAGGCTAAAGGAAACGCAGCTCTTATAGAAGTCTTAAACTGGTCCCAAAATAATAAATTGACCCTCCATATAAATAAGACAAGCAGCATCAAATTCAGTTCAGTTAGCAGTTTTCAATAGATAGACTTAAAATTGATTACTGAACACATTGTACATTAGGGTGTCCCGAAAATATTTTTTTTTATGTTTTCCGTTATGCAAGACCTCTTAAAATTTGCGTAATTGGTCGTAGATTACCAAAATGTTTTGAAAATAAAATAAAATGATGTCTTTTGGGTTCTACTGAACTTCAAAATTTTGGAAAATTGATGTTTTTATGGTGGTTTTTCGCTATCCTTAATTTCGGCTCTTGGACTAAATATAAAAAAGTAGTTTCTTTATTGTTCTGTTTAGGTGTAATACATACACGATGTTTCTATTTACATGGAATGACACGTTACGGCGACTTTGAATTTGTTAGGTTTCAACCTGCAAATACCGTCAAGTTTCAATTTGTATCGAGGACAATGTTGACTTGACTCGCAAGTACTTTCTTCGTAGCCAAAGTAATTTTAATGCTTTATAGCCTTAAAATTAATGCATTTTTATAGTTTTAGGTATGGTTGTGATTGTTAGAGTGTTACAAGTGAATTTTGTGATTTTTAAAGAATGAGATCGAGGCATAGTGAGACTACTTGTGCTATATTGGGACCATACAAAGAACGTGACGATCGGCAGCTACCAACTATAAGGAACGTCATTAAATTTTTTTTTATTTGTCAAGAATGACCTGAAATTGAAGCATAATGGAAAAGGATCCATCCAATTCAGGTATATATGCGATTGTTTCTGAAAAGATCACCATATTTGGACCAAAGCTTACTGAAATCCTATTTAGAATAGTATTTAAATTTGAAAAGATACCCCAAAAACAAACAAAATTATAGTTTTGAAAACAAACTGAAGTGTTTTTTAGAGTCCGCTGAAAAACTTTTTGACGTTGCTGCTTGTAAATGCACTTCATTTGAAGCTTGTTCGTGTTTGAAACCTAAGAAAGTTCCCATCAATGAGAGAAGTTTTTTGTTCGATCAAAGAAATGACAAGAAAATGGTTAGTAGCGGTGTTCATAACAAACGGCTAGATTAAAGAAATAGCAGCAGAGACGAGTTGAAGAGTCAATAAGGGCAGCAAAAAGTCATTTGAAATTTGAAAATGTTACTGAACTACGTGATTTAAGTATACGCTCCGATTTGGTTCTTAATCAAGGAATAGATGCATTTTAAAGACTGGGCCAAACATCTTTTTCAATTGATTATGTACTCTCGATTTTTACCCGAAAATCTTAGATCTGTTGTAGATTCTGTGATCAAAAGAAATGCTTTTTTTACGCACCCAGAAAACCTACTTATCAGTATGTTGTTTGATGATAGAGACCACATTCAGGAGCTGGCATTGGGAAGAATAATAAAAGCGAGAGAAGCTGAAAGTAGCATTAAACACAGGGTATTTAAACCACCAAAAATTAACTTCTCTGCTAAAGATTACACCGAAATTATTGTGTGATACGAGTGTCAGGTTACAGCACCACCAGTTCTTAGAAATATTTCTAATGAGGACCTTCAAACCATGGCAAAAGATAAGAGATTGGAAACTGCCCAGTTTACTTGACACACAGAATCGGTGGAAAGATGTGTGAAACTGGTGACAGAGGCCTCACAAAGTGTAACTGACGCTACTTCAAGAGATGGTTTTTATTATAATCAGGTTGCAATCTCGAGCAGAAATGCCAAATTTTGGACATAAAAATAAGTTTAAATTCTAAGTTTTTGTCATTAATTATGAGCTCTAATTTATTTATTTCGTTTTCTTGTGTTTTGTTTCATTAATTTCAATAATAAAATACCATTTAAACTTGATTTTTGTTTTATTTTATGCATACGATATAAGTCTGTAAAAACATAAAATTTACAAAACTTCAAAGGGTTGTAGAGCCCTCAAGATGACATGCATTTCTAGTTTTTTTTTACCTTTTTCGTAATCTGTGTTAAATTACGCAAATTTTGATACCTCTTGCGATAATGTAGCTTGAATTTTTTTTTTATCATACATTGACGGGACACCCTATTGTACATGCTGCAAATACAAAGTTTCTGGGAATGACCATTGATCACGAGTTAAAGTAGAATGAACATGTACAAATTTTGGGAAGGAAATATCCACACCCTGTTTAAAACTTAGAATTCTAACTCCTGTATGCAATGATGATTACCTCAAAACAATATACATTGCAAACATTCATTCCATAATATCCTATTGAATCAATTTTTGGGCTTTAAGCAAAAAAAAAAAAAAAAAAAATTTAAACACTGTTTTCAAATTACAACAATGATTTGTCAGGATAATAGCAAAAACTTCAAGGAGAACCAATTGTAAGGACATATTTAGAAAATAAGTTATCCTGACTGTTCCATCCTGTTATATCTTCAGTTCTATAATGTATATAAAAAATAACTTACAAGATTTCACCACAAACATTTCAATCCATACATATTCCACAAGATCAAAAAATGGTACACATAGAGAGGAAATTAAAAAGTAAAACTCTAAATAGTTTTTTCCACAAGGGAGTGAAATTGTATAACAAACTGCCAATAGAAATTAAGGGAGAAAAAAACCCAGAACTTTTTAAGAAAAGGCTTAAAATGTAACTAATAGAAAATGCTTATTACTCCATAGAAGAATATTTAAAGTAGTCAAATTATATAAATCAGCTGTGTATATTAAACTAGTAGTTATAGATAAATTGTACAAAATCATATGTATATTTCTATGTGCCTTACATTTATAGTTGAATATCCAAATTGTGCACATAATGTATTAAAATGATGAAACCAATATACATGAAAATTTATCTTATAGTGAATAAAATAAAGTAAATGAAATGAAAAGAGGTAGTGTTTAATTAGAACAGGAATATGATCTATGTTGTCCTGATGACAAAATATTTAATTTTAATTTAATTTGAATGGAGTGGCACATGCCAGTGGCAATTTTACTCCACACTGATTTTTCTCAAATCTTCAACCTTTCTACTTTTTTAATTTTAAACTACTTTGGAGATTTATTTGTAAATTATTCATCATTTTCGTTGGTAATGTATTCCAACTCATAACTCTCTTATTTAGAAAAGCATTTTTTTTGAACATGCACCTCTCTTAATTTTTCCAACAGTATATTTTCATAGCTCTATATCTATGCCATATACACTCCCACCACTCTCTTCCCCCTCCTCCTGTCTTCCTCTGAATGCCATCAAGATCTTCAATAAATATTACTGACTGTGATGTGTGCTAACTTTTCAGAAACAAATCAAGCAGCCATTCTTCGCACCCCTCGAACTCCTTTATATGATATCCAAAATGTGGGGCCAATGCTATATCACCATATTCAAGGAACAGCATGACAAAACTTTTTATTTAAATTTCTTCATTTCTCTAATACATTCCATCATCACTCTCTCCATTAAGTAAAGGATTTTGGAACATTTTCCTAAAACCTGTCCATCGTGTCCGTAGCCATGAAAAACGCCCCTATTCTATGATATCAATTTTTCTCTGTTGGCAGTACATATAATGATCAGGTAACATTCTACAGGAAATTGTTAAAATGATAACTGTTCCATCGGTTTGCGACAGGGTATAGCATGATTAAGTATTCCAAATCACTCATTTTCAGTAATTCACTATTCATTGGCATCACACTTTACATCACCTCATAGAACTGATGACAGAAAAATTTGTCTAGTGAACAGCAGAACAACATTTAAACCACAACACAAAAAAATAGTGCTGGCTAGACTGCTGGTAGCAATTTGAAACTCACAAAGTAATTTTTCACACTGGTTTTAACAAATAGCCTGTACAAATGACAGAATCAAACAGTGATAACAGTGTAATAATATATATCACCTTGGTTGTGAACAGACATGTACAGGACTGGAAACTGCTGAGATGTGGTTGAAGACGTGCTCTGTCATATAGCACCAAGATGAGAATGTCCATGTACAGAGTGTACATACTGATGGTTCTTTAAATGTAGTTTCCTCACTGTGTTGGATATTATGGGCATTTAATATAAATGAATTGGTAAAAACCTGGTCATATAGTCTGCAAATGAGTAATGGTGAATTTACACGTATATCATGACTGAAAATATGTTTTATCAGTAATTCCCTTCCAGAGAAATATCAAAAACACATTGAACATGTGTACTGTAATTGACTGGCTGCTGGAAAATGTTAATAGTGTTCTCATTAGATATGCTGATATTGCTCACACTAGATCCAACTTAAAGTGTACTTTTAACCTTCTGAGCAAATTGGGGATTTTCCAATGAAATAATCTTATTTTGTCCATAGCAAAGAGGTACATTTTTTTGCTGATGTTCAACTTTTGACCGAGAAAAGAAACAGAATTTTGTTACATCATTATAGGATGGGAAAAAATTGTACATACATTACATCGATACAGCATGGACATTATATAAAAAGTGATAAATATTCTAGGATCAATATGTAAATTAACAGACTTTTTCACAAAAATTTCCTATTACCAAGTTAAAATTTGTCAAGTTATTTTGTTATTCACAAAGTTCAATGATACAATTTTAATATGGTTTAGAGCATATAAGTCAATTTTGTGACTCCCACATACCGTAACACCTATGTGTAGGCTTCAAGATGTAACTAGTTTGATTCTTATATTATGAATATATACAGAAACTTAAAATCCTTGGAACAATAGATTCTTATTGACAAATCAATTAAAAGAGATTCCAGAAAAATAATTTCATTATTCTTTTTTTAAAAGCATATGATGCTTTTTACCATTCTATACTACTCACAAACTAGAAATACTTTATATAATTACGAAGTCTTTCTCGGCGTTGAGAAGTGTAATGCAGTTACCAAAACAGGTTACTGGTGGCTACCACATATAGCAACACTCAAAATAGAAAGCAGAGAAGCTAGCTTTGAATTATTATTCGAAAATGTTTCAGATCTACAATACTTACTCTACAATCACTAAGACAACTGCAAATATAATACTTATTTCTGGTGGTTAATTCCAGAATATAATATTTCATGACTTAAACCAATGATACTAAAATATCTTTTTATTGTTAAATAAAAATTACTGTAGCATAGATGTGAAATATGACAGCTTTATTTTACCTTGTTTGTAAATTTCTGCTGGTGTGCCTAAGAAGATGGAGTTTGTCCATATCTTGAAATGTTCCACAGCAAAATGTATTAATACACAGAGGAATGGAAACCACTGATATGTGGTGGAACACATGCTTTGTTAGATGGCACCAAGATAAAAATGCCTGAGCACAAAGTGCGCATGAAAGTTCATGTAATGAGGGTTGTTTACAAGTAGTTTCCTTGCTCTGGTGAAATTTGTGGGCACTTAATATTGAATGATTGATACAAACTTTGCCACACTGTCGGCAAATATATAATGGTGAATTTACAGTTTGGGAATGATTAAAAACATGTTTTATAAGCAACTCCAAGGAGGAGAAACAATGAAAACACATAGAACATGTATATTGTAATTGCCTGACCACTGGCGAACTGCTACCACTTCTCTCATTAGATATACTATTGCTTGCATCATATTTGTCTAAAAGTGAACTTGTAGTCATCTGACCAAATAGGGGTTTGTCTAGCAGAGTAATCTCATTTTGTTTGCAGTAGAAAAAATCTTTCTTTTCTTGAAATTCTGTCGCCCTTAAAAAGAAACAGACAACAGAATTATTGATTACTTCAAAGTATGTATAAATCTGATATACAGATACATGTATATAGCAAGTTCATAATATAAAAAATGATAATAGCAGTAAACATCCTAAGTTTAGAATGGAAATAAACAAACCTATTTTCTTAACAGACAAGTAAGGGGTAATCATTATGCAAGTATCAGTAAAATATAAATTGTCAGAGATATGTGAAAAGATAGATAGAAGACTAAAATGAAGTAATTATTTATAAGACTTTATTGAAAATAGTGAGATTATTATAAACAAGGTGAAAGAATTTATTTTCTCGTATAGTAGTATCTTGTCCGCCAAATAATACTAATATTAATATAGCTCAATACCAGAATTTAATGTTGAATAAAATTATACCAATTATTTAACATATGCCAACAGTAATGCGCCCACAGTGTAACCTACAAAAGGATTATAAAAATTACAGTGAACACATCTCCACATTTTAATTATTTTTTAATAATTGTGTTTGCTGTGGGTTTTTTACATGTGACCATTCCACATTATCTACATTAGATATTCTAAATTCTGTAATGAACTATTGTAGTAGTGCCTTTGTGACTTACAAAGATATTATTTCCAGTAAATGAACCCTTTTAAATATTTTTATTTCATCGACAAATTTTGGGGAACTTATTTCTCAGTACAGCGTAGTTCTTAGTACAAAAATTAAACATGCCAGTTCAATATATGGCCACAATCAATCATGTCAAGTGGCTGAACATGAGTGTAGTCAGGTGTATAAGTTATATTGGTCACTTGATAAGCCATGAATTTTCAGCTCCAGAAGAAACATCCATTGGTCAAGAACAAACGAAAAAAAAAAAAAAAAAACATTGTCATATTTAATCATATCCCGTATAAATCTGTAATGTGCCCACCAAGTTTTAATATAAGCATGCTTTATCATAAATTAAAAATTCCTTTCTTCATTTTTAGTTTGGGTATTCATAATTATGAAATTCAAACAGGTTTATATTTCTTTGCCAGTAACTGCGAATAATGTCAATCTCTTCTCATTTATCCTACTCCATCAATAATATTTATGATAGCAGCAATATCCAATGTTTAAAGGCAACCATATTGTTTGAGTGAATAATATTCAAGCATAACTTAAGAAAACCAAGAATCATTATCCCAGCAACCAGCACTGTTTTTCTTCACTGCATTGAGTATAGCATTATTTCATCATCATCCGCCAAGCTGATATCTTTTTATATGACCAAGAACAACAGCATGTAAATAAAAAGTTTCTTGATAGTTGCATTGATGAAATCCCATGATCAAACAAACAAATGTATAGGAGACCAAAACGAAAAAGCCCACATTTTTCATTATTATTACTATTACAATTACTCTGCGATTCACTATAAGTGTTTGGCGGAGGGTGCATTGCACCTATCAGGAAAGGTAACGGTTTGGAAGGGATATATGGGATATGGCAGGTGGCGCCCATGGGCTATTGTGAGGAACCATCCCAGCATTCGCCTGGAGCGATCTAGGGAAACCATGGAAAACCCAGATCAGGATGGCCAGAGTGCTTTATCGGAAGCTACTTCTGTCCGATTTTGTGTTTACTCGCCCGGTAAAACCATTCTATTCCATTCCCTAATCGCTCGTGGAAAAAATGAGTAGAGAAATGAATCGGTTCTGGCCCTGATTTCTCTTATCTTATTTTCGTGGTCATTCCGAGATATGAATGTTGCTGGTAGCAATTTTTGTTTGCTGTCATTCCGAAATACGTCAGTCGAGAATTTTTCAATTTGCTTCCGTCGAGAGCAACGCCTACGGTGTTCCAGGTCTTCCCAACCTAACTCCTTCAACATGGCACTTACGCTTTCCCTCCAACTATATATACCTGTCACGAATCGGGCGGCTCTTCTTTGGACCATCTCTAATGCCTCCATTAATCCCTTTTGATGGGGACCCCATACAGAGCAACATTATTCCAAGTGAGGCCTCACTAGTGACTTGTACGCAATCGATTTAACTTCCGGAGTGCATTGTTTTAAATTACAACCTTGAAATCGAAGCATACGATCTGCTTTCCCAATTACATTCTCGATATGCTCATTCCACGACAAATTATTACGAATTGTTACCCCTAGGTATTTAGCGGAATCTACCTTTTTACTTACACGCATGACTTGGCACTTTTTAGCGTTTAACTCCAACTGCCAATCTTTACACCACGCAATTATTTTCATAGTATCGTCTTGTAACAAAGCGCAGTCGTCCTGGGTTGTGATTTCACGATAAATAATAGCATCATCGGCAAATAATCTTTTCATTCCCCTTATTATGTCGCACAAAACATTAATGTATATGAGAAACAACGGAGGCCCTATCACGCTTCCTTGGGGAACCCCGGACCTCACTTCGGCAAGTGATGAACGCTCACCGTCGAGAACTACACACTGTGTTCTGTCCTTCAAAAAGTCTGCAACCCAATCACATAACCGCCTTTTGGCGAAGATTCGAGCGTACGGTATATCTGATCAGATCTGCGAATGAATACGCGATTTTCTAACTGGTCGTTCGCAGTATGTCGTTGTTGACGGGGAAGCCTCTTCAAAGCTAGATGTTACTTCGGGCGTTCCTCAAGGAAGTGTAATAGGACCACTTCTTTTCTTAATTTTTATAAACGATCTCGGTGACAACGTTAATTGCAGCATGCGTTTTTTTGCTGATGATGCACTTATTTATAGGGAAGTGGGGTGCTCTGACGATTGCTTAGAAATACAGCGCGATATGGATGTTATTTCGGAATGGTGCCATAAATGGCAGCTTACACTTAACTATAAAAAGTGCAAGGCAATGAAAATAAGTAATAAAAAGACTCCGTTTGCTCAAGAGTACAAAGTTAACAATTCAGTTGTTGACACGGTCGATTCCCTGAAGTATCTAGGCGTAACAGTACAAAGCAACATGAAATGGGACTTGCACATAACTTCCGTCGTAGGCAAAGCTAATTCTAAACTACGTTTTATAGGTCGTATTTTGAGAAGCTGCAATGCTCATACAAAGGAAATAGCGTACAAAACACTAGTGCGTCCGCATTTGGAATACTGTTGTGCAATTTGGGATCCGTATCGCAAGGGATTGATTGACACGTTAGAGAAAGTACAGAAGAGAGCCGCTCGATTCGTGACCGCTAGTTACAGTCCTTATGTAAGTGTCACAGAGCTGATACGTGGGTTAGGCTGGGATTGTTTGGCGGACAGACGACGTCGTTTTCGTTTAAATTTGTTGGAAAATATGCGAAAATCTCTAATTTACGAGTGCAACGAAATACTTCTAACCTATTTAGGTCGCAATGACAGAAGGGATAAGATTCGAGAGATAAGATGCCGTACTGATACATTTATGTATTCTTTCTTTCCTCGTTCTATTCGGGATTGGAATACTCTAAAATAGGATTGGTGCTTAGCACCCTCTGCCACCCACAGTAATTGTGAATTGCAGAGTATAGATGTAGATGTAGATTTGTCTAGATATACCGTAACCGCGAAGTTTCCTAAGTAACCTAGTGTGAGGCACAGTGTCGAAAGCTTTTTTGAAGTCTAATCAAACTAAATCATCCTGGGATTGCTCATCTATAATACGGCTCAAGTCGTGAATTAAGAGGGCAAGTTGTGTTTAGCAGCATCGGCCTTTTCTGAATCCATGTTGACTTGGGTTTAAAAGCTCATCTTCATCCAAAAACCGCATGACATTTGAATAGATGATGTGTTCTAAAATCCGGCAAAATATTGAGGTTAACGAGATCGGCCTATAATTTTGGGGATCATTAACATTCCCACCTTTGAACACTGGACTTACGATGTCGGTCTTCCATTCAGCTGGTATTTTTCCTTGATCCAAGGAGGCGGTATATAATTTCATCAAATACGGCGCAATTTCCTTTGCGTACCTAGAGTAGAATCTTGTAAGAATTCCGTCTGGTCCTGGAGCCTTATTGGGATTTACATTCATAAGCAGTTTAGTTATTCCCTTGACATCGAGAACGAGATCATTCATAATTTTGTTAGTTCGATTGTTAAATATCGGAATCTCTTCCGAGTTTTCTGACGTGAAAGCTTTTTTAAATACATTATTTAAAATTTCTGCTTTCTCGACGATAGTTTCTGATAATTCCCCATTTTCATTAATCAACGACGGCATGACCTTACTAGAGCCTCTTATTAATTTGACATATGACCAGAACTTTTTTGGATTAGTAATCAGATCTTCGGATAAATTTCTGGCTTGGAATTCTTTAAACGCATCACACATTGCCTTACGCACATCCGCTCGCAAGTGGACTAATTTAGCACGATCAGATGAGTCCACCGATTTCTTTACCGTCGCATGTAAACGCCTTTGCTTCCTGAGCAAACGTTTCACTTCCCTATTGAACCACGGGAAGTTCATACTAACCTTAATAAACTTCTTGGGAACAAATTGATTTAAGCCCGTCCATATTATTTCTTTTAAATTAAACCAAAGTTCCTCAACATTTGCATTAAGCGTGTACGTTTCAAAATTTTTCGCCAAATGATCGACCATAAACGCATCATTTGCCTTATCGAAACAATATACGAGTTTGTCTTTATCATGCTTCAAATTCAGCCTAGATTTTAAAGTTACCACAATCGCTTCTTATTGACAATAATATTTGCATATAATTTCCTTATCCTCAAAGCTAAAAAAAAAGGGAAACTGATTATAAAATAAACTATACACTGTATGTGAAAATTAAATCTAAAGCTCAATAAGTAGCAATGAAGCTGTTTAAGTAAAACATAAGTCTATTCTATAAATTACTTGTATAAATAAAATTATGTTTACTGTTCAGAATTTTTTTTCCCTAGCAAATAATCAAAATTTGAGAAGTAAAGGAAAAAGACAAAATTTAAATATTTTGAAAAGAAAAATTGTACTAGTAGTTTAACAGACTATTCATTTTCATGGGATTATAAAAAGAATTTTGAAAAACTTTGTCTACTTCCTAAAGCAGGTGAACAACTAATGATAAGAATGTAATGACATCTCCATCATCCTTCATGAGTTCAAATTACTTATTGGACTGAACTGAAAAGAAGAAAAGGACAAAGTATCCAAAGATATTTTCAAATATAAAAGTAAATTCATTTGCAATGAAAGATGTGAATTTATTACTTTATAAACTAATTATTTCTTAACAGTCTTCATGATCTTAAACCATTTAGCCTTATTTGCATCTGGGGGAAAATGGTAAAACTATACCTTTTGAAAACTGACGCTGTATTACTAATACTAAATTTTATCAGCAATGAGCAATCTTATCACTATAGCCATCCTGGATTCGGAGAAAAACAAAATTACAGCATATGTAATCAAATAACTGTTTAATAACAAGAAACTAACTTACCTATCAGTAACAGGAACCAATACTGAATCCCCAGGTTTAACATCCTCTATGTGCTCCTAAAAATTTTAAGAAAAGCATGATAATATATTTATGGAATTGGAATAAGAAAATAAAGCAACTGAAGATAACTTTAAGTTGGTTAAATAAAAAATACTGCAAAAAAGCAATTAAATTTAATTACCTACCTTCTCCGAATTGAATTTAAATAGAAGTAAATAACCTCAAAATCTATTTTTTCTATTACACATCAATTACAGAAAAACATAAAAGTAGAACAAGCTAAACAAATATCTTAACACTACATCTGTACGACGGTAGATCAATAAGTAATGCCCCATATTTTTTTCTCAGAAACTATTTATTTAAAAGTGTTAAAATTTGGTTGCAATATAGCTACATGTTTCCTCTACATGTACTACTTTTAAACATAGTCTCCATCAATTTGTACAGTCTTAAGCCAGTATGAAACAAGTGCCTTTATTCCCTGCTGGTACCAACTCTGGTACTGTGCGCAAAGCCATGTTTTCACAGCTTGAACTACGCTCTCATCATCATCGAAGTGTCTTCCACACAAACCGTCTTTAAGAGGCTGGAAGAGATGGAAGTCTGACAGTGCCAGATACGAGCTGTATGGTAGATGCGGCAACGTTGTCCAACCCAATTTGGTGAGGTGTTCCTGGGTTCTGAGACTTGTGTGCGACCCTGTGTTATCGTGCAGGATGAAGATTTCAGCCAGATTCTTGTCGTACCTAACACGCCAGAAACACTTCCTGAGTTTGTCCAGGCTCTTCACTTATGCTTTGGAATTAATGATTGTTCCTCTTGGCATCACATTAACAAGAATGATCCCTTCACTGTCCCAAAAAACAGTAACCATGATCTTTCCAGCAGAGGGAATTGTCTTGAATTTTTTCTTTCTTGGTGACTGAGGACAGTGTCATTCCATTGTCCGTCTTTTGGTTTCCGGCTTAAAGGGGTGCACCCAGGTTTCATCACCCGCCACAATTCGAGACAGAAAGGCTTTCCCCTCAGCATCAAACCTCTCCAACAAATCAGATGAAATGGTTGTTTTTTTGCATCCTGTATTCTACTTGGGACCCAATTTATGCAACCATTTTAATATCTGAGAATCTCAATCATTGTACACACACTTCTGCTGCTGACTGACAGCTGTGAGGCCAATTGTTGCACTGTGATGCGGCGGTTCACACGAATAATGGCATCCATGACAATCATCATGTCTGGAGTGGTGACACTAACAGGACACCAAGAACATGGCAGATCTTGAAGTTGAGATGTTGGACTTTCTAATGCCTTAACTCTCTTTGCTCACCTCCCAACAGTGCTCCTAGTGACTGCACAATTCTCCATACACTGCACACAAACGTTTATGGATATTTTCCACAGTTTCTTTCTCTTCAGTCAAGAACTCAATCAATGCTCGCTGTTTGTAATGTGGATCATTAACAGACACCATTTTGAAAATTCACTATAGCTCTGCCATCTGTTGAAATGATTTTAAACTTCGTCCACCTGGAGGAGTAACACTGAACTTGAAGTATCTAGAGGTACAACTTTCAGTTTTTGCTCATTGTGGAGAAAAAAAAAAATGGGGTATTACTTATTGCACGACCTTCATATATTAATTTATATAACGTAAAATTTAGAGAAACTCAACTAGGAACACTTGTCTAATAAAACAAAAGAAATTCTGCAATTAGTTACAGCAAGATTATCTATTGTCTCTAAATTTTTCAAACAAAATTTGATCTGTTTGATTATGAAGGCATTAAAAACCTCAGAAAAGGTAACAATAATTTGGACTTTTTCTTTAATGCTATGCATCTCATCAATAATGAGGTTTTCATATCTAGGAGGGGATTGTGATCACAGCAATAAGAAATTTTGTCACAGCATTAATGAGAAAACCACCGTGCATTCACATCTAGAGTGATCTTATGGAACCATGAAAAAGCAAACTCTCAAAGGCAAGTTGTACAAAATACACATCATTGTGAATGTCGGGCATCATAAATATTACCGCTCACACACTACACCTGGTCAAACGGTTAAGGAATTTCAGAACAATATGAAAAACTGCAACAAGTTATAATAATAAGCTACAGAATTAAGAAATATATCTATCAAATCTATTACAAACCGATTTTGAGATATAGAATGACTTATCACTATATGATAATTACTATTTCATCATTTCCTAGGACAAAAACACAATAGTAAATAAAGCACATATTGGCTGTGGCTTTGTAAGTTGTGTATATAAAAATACACCTACAATTGTAAAGTAATAAGCCCAATACAGCGTCAATAAAATACCGAATACAGTAATTCAAGAGAACAGGTGCAATGTCTCTTTACAGTGCATCTGTATCAAGTAATAAAGAAATTTAAATCTTTGTCCACAATCAAAAAATTTCCTGTATTCTGCTGTGTGACAGGTTGCATTGCCATATTGATACATGCAATCATCAATTTCGAACAGGTTCTCTACTTTATACAATTGTTTAAAATTTGTTCATATCCTTCCGCTTTTAGAGTTTTCATAAGTGCAAAAAGTAGACCATTCTCTAACCACGTACAATGTACCCATACATTAACACCACCTGCTGTCTTTTTCACTCTTGGTACTACACATGAAGGGAATTATAATGTTCTCCAAGCATTGGACAAAACCCGAACCCTTCCATTATATTGCCCCAGGGTATATCATGATTCCCCAATCCAAATCACTTGTTTCCAGCGATCCACTGTCCACTTTACACCACCCCAGGTGTCACTTAGCACTGAGCTTGACCAATATACCCCATTCTTTTTAACTCCTGACACCCAGAAGATTACGCTGACAAGACTACTCATAGCAATTTGGAACTTTAGAGTGATATATAGCTCTAATTACTAGCACATTTTTACAGCCCCCCTTCACAGTGATCAATGGACACTGTCCATCATTAAAGATGGTTTACTTTTGGTTGCTGATTAGCGTTGCCACTTTACAATCAAGCAAAACAGATTCAGAAGAGTTGAAATGCCAAGATGTATATGTTACCCAGGTGACATACAATGCCCAGTCACGAGCTCTGCTGACCAACCTATTCTGCTATTACTGCTTCTCTACTGACAACACAGTACTCCCTGTCTCCTTTCATTCACCTCCACATTACAATGGGATGTCCGAATTCTTTGAGCAGATATTGTTCTTTGTGACCTTTTTTGGAGTGTATGGATATTAAAGTCTTTTGGATCAAACTTCACTGTGCTCTCTGAAAAACTTCACAAGAGAAAGTTGGCCTACTGTATGAGAAATTTCCTAGCTGAGTTATGTAGATGAAACTGATAAATCTGTATATGATCTGACACCCTACAATTTCTTGCTCTATTCATATCTATAATCATAGATTATTTAAAACATTCTCCCTGCATTTCTAAAATAATGAGATAATTTGGCATGTTGTAATTTGTGTTAAAGTTATTATGAATTTTGTAGAATAACTAATCACATTCAAGGAAGCCACTGGGAGCAAATAATAATTTTTTTTCTTTTTGTTACTTAAAAACCAACATGAACCTACAGTACAAAATTATATGCTTTTTCACAGAAATAAGAAACTTTTCAACTCATTAACCAAGCTATTCATATCAAGACAACCTTAAAATCACTAATTTTAATAATCACACTTACCACTTTCAGTTTGGGAACTATCTCTATAGTGAAAGGGTCATCTTTGATGTCAATGTCGCAGTAAGTGTCATTAGCATCAACTGCTCCAGGTTCCTAAAATTAAAAGCAATATTTAATAATATTCCTCATTTGATGATGGTTTGTGAACCAAAGAGAAATATGGGTCCTGCAATTTTAAGAAGTTAGTAGCAGCAAGACAGAGTACAAACATTTTGGAATTCCACAAACAAGAGAAACATAATATGGCCAGCACCGGCATCTACTACTAGTACAAAAATGAAGCAATAGCCCTCAAACACTGTTAACAATCCTAATGTACAAGAGAGCAAAAACAGTAAATGTGAACTCTTTGGTAAAAGCTTGGAAGAAATGTCACAGGATGCTAAATAACCAACATTTCCTTTCAAAACATGACAAAATGTGTATTTTCACAAAGGTAAGTCCTATATAATCAAAATTCAGTTATATAAAATCACTAGTTAATATTTAAAAAACTGCTTGAATTCCTTAACTAGTAAGACTGGCTTCATAATCATTTGAATGAGTTCTGCTAAATGAAGTAAATATAAATCAAGCACCACAATATATCAATCTTCAAAGATTTGTAACAGGATTGAACAAATAAAATTAAATTATATGCAGTTTTTCTAAATATGACAATTCTCATTACACACCATAGTACCCTACTTTGTTTTGTGACTCCTTTTGCAGCTTCAGTGACATTTGTGTTTTTATGATTAAGTAGTATGGAACAATTGACTATTAAATGATGGTTGACTAATTTTTTTAAATTTTTTTTTTTAATTTTGAGATAACATGGAAGCTTTGCATCAATCAATCATAATCTTGAAGGGATTAAGGCCAAATTGTGTGACTAAATTTCCTGGATATTCGGGACGCTACATGCTTCAAAATTATATAGCAAATAGATAACAGAAATCTTAGCAATAGTAATTTTTTAATCGTAAATGTTCCGAACGAATCTAGAAGACATACTACCCTTCAAGATCAGAATTCTGGATATACTGGGTAATCTACATCTACAGCCATACTACATCTGCAGTTCACAAACATTGTGGGTAGCAGAGGCTGCTAAGCACCAATCATAATTCTGTGCATTCCAATCAGGAATGATACAACACTAGACGTTTACTGTATCACAGCCAACACTCTCCTTCACTCTTCGTATTATAATCAGTATAGTAGGCACACACAGTTTCCCTTCATTGAAAAGAATGTATCCGTAAAATTGCTAAGATATTTAAACTGTTATCGCCTGCACCCCTGTAAGAAGCGCCGATTGCAGTGGAATTTGGTGCTAGCACCATATAACATCTCATTTCGTGTCAATTATTATAAACTTTCCATTCCATTTCGTGCAATATATACACTAAGCTGTCAACATCACGTTGCAGAAGTAGTTCTGACTCCAATATAGACCATACAGTACAAGTTATGTTTGCACAGTTCTGGACACAAATGTCTGATAAATAGTTATAGCTAAATCTAATTATCACACTGTTATAGGTCACGATATAGCTGAAACTACTTACCTTCAACTGGAGTAATGACGTCTAAATCAAGGCACTCATGAAAGGAGCGTATATTAAATTAGTTACTTAATTCTCGTACCTCAAGTAATGCCGACAAAAGCATTAATAATTTTGGTATAGGCTGCTATTACTGTAATATGAATGGAAATACATTCAGATGCATGAAATTCTGACTCCATGAATATGGCGCCCATGAATCGAAACTCAAAATTAAAATAAATTCAGCTATCCATATGATGTGCCAAGAAATACAGTTTATATTACAGTTTTGATTGCATTCGAATCAGAACCACCGGCAATATGGCTGCTATCGATCTAAACATCTAATTCTGATTTCACCGTTCACGATGTGAAAGAAACCAATACTCTATATCTGATCGGTTAAAGACAGCTCTTAAAGCTAATTTTCTAATTCTTTCTGAAACATATTATGGGAATCTCCTCGAAACAATTGCTGATCACTAAACTTTTTGAAATCTGAAACTCTGACTGAGGGACCATTACCACAGTTTGCTCAATACTGCTAAACACAAGACAAAAAATTCTTAAAATTATAAATGATAAAGAAATTTGATACAGTTACCATAATATTTGCATTCAAAACACAAAGAATAAGAAAAACAATGTAGATTCAGTGACCACACAAAGTGATTGTGAATATATTCTTCAAACAAATATAAACGTACCAGCACCAGTGACATTTTTAACAATTATCCATTGCAAAGATGATTGTAACACAAATATTTGTTTTCTGTGTAAGTGAAATTCAGTATTTACTTCAATTGGAATTGAGTGCATGCTTCACTTGCAATTTCCCCATTCACCTCCTTCCCCTGCTTCTTACTATTTTATTATCTTAAGTTATTGGAGTGTAATTTCACCAATCATGTACCTTTCGTCTTTACGTTTTTAAATTGTAAATGATTTAGTGCTTTGAGTTGTTAATAGCACGAGAAGTTTCTTTGTTGTCATAGTTAAAATTAAGGTAGTGGTTAAGGCATCAATATAAATTATCAGTGGATTTGCAAAAACGATTACTATAAACACAACGAATCTAAAGTTTAAATTTGTTTAGGAAAATTTAGGTGTGTCGTGAAATTCTCACAGAAGCATATGTTCCATTGCAATTTTTAATAATAACAACACTAATACAAATTGAGTCTAACAGTCATTTATTAGCGAAAATATTGCTTACTACTCAAGGTGTATACCATACAAGGGACCATATCTACATTTCTCCCGTACAAGCAAGATCCGATTTAAAGTCCATTAACACAATTTACCATCATGCCAGCCAGATGCCAAGGAATCGAAGACAGTAAGTTTCGAGAAGCCACTAATGACACTGTATGTATATTGACCACTATTTCACCATGTTCAGGATAAGCGTGTAGTGCGACCCTGTGTTATCGTGCAGGATGAAGATTTCAACCAGATTCTTGTCGTACCTAACACTCCACAAACACTTCTTGAGTTTGTCCAGGCTCTTCACTTATGCTTTGGAATTAATGATTGTTCCTCTTGGCATCACATTAACAAGAATGATCCCTTCACTGTCCCAAAAAACAGTAACCATTATCATTCCAGCAGAGGGAGTTGTCTTGAATTTTTTCTTTCTTGATGACTGAGGACAGTGTCATTCCATTGTCCGTCTTTTGGTTTCCGGCTTAAAGTGGTGCACCCAGGTTTCATCACCCGCCACAATTCGAGACAGAAAGGCTTTCCCCTCAGCATCAAACCTCTCCAACAAATCAGATGAAATGGTTCGTTTTTGCATCCTGTATTCTACTTGGGACCCAATTTATGCAACCTTTTTAATATCTGAGAATCTCAATCATTGTACACACACTTCTGCTACTGACTGACAGCTGTGAGGCCAATTGTTGCACTGTGATGCGGTGGTCCACATCAATAATGGCATCCATGACATTCATCATGTCTGGAGTGGTGACACTGACAGGACACCAAGAACATGGCAGATCTTGAAGTTGAGATGTTGGACTTTCTAATGCCTTAACTCTCTTTGCTCACCTCCCAACAGTGCTCCTAGTGACTGCACAATTCTCCATACACTGCACACAAACGTTTATGGATATTTTCCACAGTTTCTTTCTCTTCAGTCAAGAACTCAATCAATGCTCGCTGTTTGTAATGTGGATCATTAACAGACACCATTTTGAAAATTCACTATAGCTCTGCCATCTGTTGAAATGATTTTAAACTTCGTCCACCTGGAGGAGTAACACTGAACTTGAAGTATCTAGAGGTACAACTTTCAGTTTTTGCTCATTGTGGAAAAAAAAAATATGGGGTATTACTTATTGCACGACCTTCATATATTAATTTATATAACGTAAAATTTAGAGAAACTCAACTAGGAACACTTGTCTAATAAAACAAAAGAAATTCTGCAATTAGTTACAGCAAGATTATCTATTGTCTCTAAATTTTTCAAACAAAATTTGATCTGTTTGATTATGAAGGCATTAAAAACCTCAGAAAAGGTAACAATAATTTGGACTTTTTCTTTAATGCTATGCATCTCATCAATAATGAGGTTTTCATATCTAGGAGGGGATTGTGATCACAGCAATAAGAAATTTTGTCACAGCATTAATGAGAAAACCACCGTGCATTCACATCTAGAGTGATCTTATGGAACCATGAGAAAGCAAACTCTCAAAGGCAAGTTGTACAAAATACACATCATTGTGAATGTCGGGCATCATAAATATTACCGCTCACACACTACACCTGGTCAAACGGTTAAGGAATTTCAGAACAATATGAAAAACTGCAACAAGTTATAATAATAAGCTACAGAATTAAGAAATATATCTATCAAATCTATTACAAACCGATTTTGAGATATAGAATTACTTATCACTATATGATAATTACTATTTCATCATTTCCTAGGACAAAAACACAATAGTAAATAAAGCACAAATTGGCTGTGGCTTTGTAAGTTGTGTATATAAAAATACACCTAGAATTCTAAAGTAATAAGCCCAATACAGCGTCAATAAAATACCGAATACAGTAATTCAAGAGAACAGGTGCAACGTCCTCTTTACAGTGCATCTGTATCAAGTAATAAAGAAATTTAAATCTTTGTCCACAATCAAAAAATTTCCTGTATTCCCAAAAGACATCCTAATATGCTGTAGTTAAACCACTCTATAAAAAGGGAGTTAGGTAGCCATACTGAATTACCATCCTATTTCATTAACAACAGACTTCTTCTTCTCTTTGCGAAAGCAATGTACAATAAAGTTTATAAACACTTAAAGGTCATTCAATAGAACAAGCTATGTTTCCAATCAGTGCCAATATTTTAGAAGGATTAAATAATAAATTAATTACTGAGGGAATATTTTTTTTTTTTTTACTTATCTGAGGTATTTGACTGTGAAAATCATAAAATTCTGATACAAAATTAAAATATTATGATATAGATGGCATTATTAGTAAGTGGTTTAGTTCTTACCCTCTGAATAGAAAACAGAAAGTGTCGATGGAGAATTTTAAGGCTGCCTTAAGTGGTCCACTTTTTTCTGCATGGGAAGTAATCAGATGTGGAGGGTTCTATATTGGGGCCACTATTGTTTTTAATATATATATAAATGATCCATACTGTGTTTCATCTAAGAACTAAAAATTTATCCTATTTGCAGATGACATATACAGAGGAATTAAAAATACTCCAGATTTATCTGCAGAATATATTTCAAATTATATCTCCGAACTTAATACATGGTTTACAGCTAATGGCATGTATTTAAACTTTGATAACACTCAATATATGCAATTTAGTACATCACACAGATTAACACCAGATATAGGCATAAAACTTGCAGGCCAGTCCATTCAAGAGGTAGAGTGTGTAAAATTTGTAGGTTTGCATATTAATCACACACTGATGAGCCAAATAAACTGGTATAGGTATGTGTATATGTAAACACTCATAGTACGGCACAATACCTATATAAGGAAACAGGTGCCTGGCGCAGGCATTAGATCGGTTACTGCTGTTACAATGGCAGGTTATTTCGATTTAAGTGAGTTTGAACATGGTGTTATAGTCTGCGCATGAGAGATGGGACACAGCATCTCCGAGGTAGCCATGAGGTGGGGATTTTTGCATACGACCATTTCACAAGTGCACCGTGAATATCGGGAATCCAGTAAAACATCAAATCTCTGACATCGCTGTGGCTGGAAAAAGATCCTACAACAATGGGACCAATGACGACTGAAGAGAACCGTTCAACATGACAGAAGTGCAACCCTTCCGCAAATTGCTGCCGATTTCAATGTGGGGCCTTCTTCAGGTGTCAGCTTAAGAACCATTCAACGAAACATCATCAATATGGGTTTTCAGATCCGAGTGCATGACAATGCCTTATGACTAGTCTGGGTCCATTAACGCTGACATAGAACTGTGGAAACATGCCAGGACTGACAATTCTTGTTTCCAATTGTATCGAGCAGATGGATGTTTATAGGTATGAGGTATGGAGACTACCCCATGAATTCATGGACCCTGCATATCAGCAGGGGACTGTTCCAGGTAGTGGAGGCTCTGTAATGGAGCAGGGCGTGTGCAGTTTGAGTGACTTGGGACTCCTGATACATCTAGATAAGACTCTGATAGGTGACACATACGTACGCATTCTGGCTGATCACCTGTATCCATTAATGTTTATTGTGCATTCTCACAGACTTGGGCAATTCCAGCAAGACAATGTGAAACCCCATATGTCCAGAATGGCTACAGAGTGGCTCCAGGAACACTCCTCTGGCCAAAAAAAATCCCCAGACATGAACATTACTGAGCATATCTGGGATGCCTTGTTTTCAGAAGAGATCTCCACCCCCTTGTTCTCTTACAGATTTATGGAGAGCCCAGCAAGATGCATGGAGTCAGTTCCATTCAGCACTATTTAAGACATTAGTTGAGTCCATGCCATGTTATGTTGTGGCACTACCGCAGGCCCTACAAAATATTAGGCAGCTGTAACAGTTTCTTTGGCTCTTCAGTTTAATTTAAATAGGAAGGTACATGTTTCTGGCTTACTAAAGTGACTGGGTGCAGTTACATTTGCAATTCAAACAATTTTAGCCATAGGTGATCTTCGTATGAAGCAGCTAGTTTATTTTGCTTATTTTTACTCCTTAATTTCATATAGGACAATATTCTGGAGCAATTCTATCCATAGAGACAAAGTGTTCAAAGACCAAAAGTGAGTAATAAGAATTTTATGTGGGGTAAAAATAAAACTTAGTGTAGAGAGCTGTTCAAGAAGTTAGGGATGTTAACATTGGTGGCTGAGTATATGTACACGTTAATGTCCTTTGTAGACACAAATTATACTTTTTTTGAAACAAATAGTAAAATACACAATTATTCCACTAGAAGTAAAAATGATCTTCACTAGGAATACAAGTCATTGTCATTTGTTCATAAAGGGGTCCGATATTCAGGGATTCATAGCTCTCCAACACATATTAAATAGCTAGTAGATGATTAAAATAAATACTGGAAAAAACTGAAAGAATTTTTAATTATAACTTCTATTCTGTCAAAGAATTTATTTCCAAGGTAACTACAAAATAAACTGGCAGTAGTTTGTGTAAATGTAGTTGACATAATTTATGTACTATGTATGCTATGACTGTACAGCTTCTGTGTATGAATTATTTTTTTCTGCAATTGTTTATCTTTAAATTGACAACTTTGCACATCCCTGTAATAGGCAAAATTGTAATTATAATATTCAAAGTGGAATAGAAGTAAAGTTACAGCAATAAGTTGTGAGGCGGTCGGTGTGGCGGACATTGGCCAAGGAAAGTAGGTTTCACTAGCATCAGCGGTTGAGCAAACAATCAGCCGCAAGCCTGCAAAGCGGTCGCGAGCGAAGGCTCGAGAAGGTAATGCAAACAGCTGACCCATTAATGGCAGCAATACGTGACCAGCCATCGTGAAGCTTCCAGTACACGATGGAAGGGCATCGCCTAGCCATATGGTTAGGAAAGCGGTCACGCTGTCGTCACTCTGGGTGGCACGATATAAGGACATGCCCAGGGGTCGCAAGAGGTCAGTCACCGCTAGAACATTGGACGACAGTCTATGTCGATTTAAGTATCTGCCGCCGCGCGCCACGCCCGCCTGACCGACTAATGCTACCGCACGATGATAGTAAGCGTGTATCTGCCCAACTGGGCTATTAGCAAGCTATAGAGTTCTATTGCAGGGGAGCCACTTAAGATGTATTAGTTGAAGTTGGAAGTCAATAAACCAAAAGAGGTGTACCAATTGGCTCTTTCTGTAGAAGTTCGCTTCATTACCATTTGCTCCTCAAGCAGTCTAGTAGCATCCGCTAACATTCGAGACGGGAGGAACGCCAGCGCTGTGTCATCAAGTATTCTGCCTGACAAGTAAGTTCCATCAACCGACACGGCGGTGAAGCATACTCAGCCTATCCCTGACAAATCTGTAGTGGCAAACCGCCCATTACATCCCATAGAGCCAGTCTCTTATATTGGGATTAATGAAAAATGAATGTATTGTACTGTAAGCCAGTTTGTCACTGGTACAATTGCCAGTTTATTTGCTCCAAAAACAACAACATAACAACCAATGTGAAATCTACATTGATCCCAGTATACATCACACAGATAATTTTTTCTTAGTACTTGATGGCCTGACAATGTGAAGGTTATTAAAGCCTTAAAAGGGCTGGGTAAAACAAAATAGTAAGTAATTTCTCCACAGTCTCTTAAGGGATTAATGGCTTTTATTTGCATTAATTTAACAAGCATTGGAAAAGTAAAATGTGTATTATCAAACCAAAATTAATATAGACAAAGTAAGCTTTGCCAGAGCAGTACAGAAGCATTTACAAAATTTAGTCTATAACAGAATCGAAGAAGTGGCATAATTTTTTAAAGGAGATAATTATGTATATACTGCTAGCCTTCTTAAAAGAAATTTACTATTGCAGATTTGGGGCCACTACAGATCACTTATGACTGGTACTACTTGGATGCTCGCTTTCATTACAAACACCTATTGTTTCTGGTAGACAATTTTTACTTTCTCTCATGTGCGATTGATTTTCTCAGATTCAGTAACATTGATCGAGGAGGGTATGAATTATCCACATTACAAAATTTGGAGCGAACTACTGAAATCTGGAAGGTGAATTAACTTCTCACATCCCTGGCCTTGATTTGTGAGCTTTTTGGGTCTGCTCACAAATATTTCACATCTACTCTGAAATATTCTTTTGTATATGCTATATAATAAAATTTTCTTATATCCTCAATGGTATATGAAAGGGTTGAGGATTTAATTTATGAGCATATTTTCTAAATCTTGATATATATTGGATGTTCCAATAAGGATCCATGATTTGATCTGCACACCACTGCATTGGTTTAAAAATTAGTTGTTCATTCTGGTGTTGAAAAAAAAAAAAATTGACCACGGAAAACAATGGTCTTTGCGGAGTTTTATACCACCATTGAACAGAACAACAAAAGAAATGGAACAGTGTGTATGCTTATAAAGTGATTCAATGGCAGTTGTATCAACTGCTGACACTAGAGCTTCCAGCTAGTCTTGTGGAAAATTACCATGGGTTTACCAAAATGAATCTATCATCTTTTAATTCAGTTAGGAAATACATTATTCTGCTTGCCCAAATTCTTATTAAAGTTCTTCACATGCAAGTCTCAAGATTTAACTGAAGTAAGAACAAAAACAAGCAAATAACTTAAAACTGAGGCAGTTTATTGAAAGGAAAAAAAAAAAGATTAATTTTTAAAACAAAAAACATTTTAGCAGCAAATCACATTTTTGTCCAAGTCTTTGAGAAAAAAGGTTAGAGGAATAGAACTCCCCAATACATCAAGCCATTGCATCATTGCAGGGTGTTAATTTCAGGTAATAGGAATGATTTTTTAAAGTTATCATAGCAGTGTGGTATCAATGAATGGATAACATTTCCACAATTTGGGTACTACTGCACTACTGATCAAAAGTACCCAGACACCTAACTAAATCTGCATGTTTCTTATTATTGGACATTAATATGGGATGGGTCCACCCCTTGCCTATATGATAGCTTTAACTTTGTTGGGAAGACATGCAATTAGATGTCTGAAAATCTGTAGAGGAATGGCGCCCACTCTTCCTCAAGAACTGAAACTAGGAAAGGTAGTGGTGTTGCATGGAGGGAGACAGAGCAAGGTCGGCATTCTAACAGGTGCCAAAGATGTTCCATTGGGTTCAGATGTTATTGTCCACGAACTATTGGCGCATAGATCCAGTTGTATGACATGTTGCATTGCCATATTGATACAAGCAATCATCGATTCCAAACATGTTCTCTACTGTATACAATTGTTCAAAATTTGTTCATATCCTTCCGCATTTAGAGTTTTCATAAGTGTAAAAAGTAGACCATTCTCTAACCACATACAACATACCCGTACATTAACACCACCTGCTTTCGTTTTCACTGTTGGCACTACACATGAAGGCAATTAACGTTCTATAGGCATTGGCCAAATTGCCTGAGGGTATATCATGATTTCCCAATCCAAATCACAAGTTTCCAGCCATCCACTGTCCACTTTACACCACCCCAGGTATCATTTAACACTGAGCATGACCAATATAACCCACTCCTGACTCCCAACTGATGCACTGACTAGACTATTCATAGCAATTTGGAACTTTAGAGTGAAATATACCTCTACTTCGTTGAAAGTTTTTACAGCCCCCCTTTGCAGTGATAAATGGACACTGTCCATCATTAAAGATGGTTTACTTTTGGTTGCTTATTAGCGTTGCCACTTCACAATCAAGCAAAACAGATTCAGAAGAGTTGAAATACCAAAGATGGATTTGTTACACAGGTGACACACAATGCTCAGTCACTGAGGTCTGCTGACCACCCTATTCTGCTATTACTGCTTTTCTCCTGACAACACAGTACTCCCACTCTCCTTTCATACAGGCAAATAGCCTGTCATAACATTAGCATTCACCTGTGCGTTACAAAGGGATGTCCGAATTCTTTGAGCAGATAGTGTATTTTGTGACCTTGTTTGGAGAGTATGAATATTAAAGTCTTTTGGATCAAACTTCACTGCACTCTCTGCAAAACTTCACAAGAGAACGTTGGTCTGCTGTACGAGAAATTTCCTAGCTGAGTTATGTAGCTGAAACTCATAAAGGACAGTATGTGACCTGACTCCCTACAATTTCTTGCTCTATACATATCTATAATAATAGATTCTTTAAAACATTCTCCAGGCATTTCTAAAATAATGAGATAATTTGGCATATTGTAAGCCATTTGTTTTAAAGTTATAATGAATTTTGTGGAATAACTAATCACATTCAAGGAAGCTACTGGTAGCAAATAATAAAATTTTCTTGTTTGTTACTTAAAAACCAACATGAACCTATAATATAAAACTATATGCTTTTCACAGAAATAAGAAACTTTTCAACTCATTAACCAAGCTATTCATATCAAGACAACCTTCAAATCACAAATTATAATAATCACACTTACCACTTTCAGTTTGGGAACAATCTCTATAGTGAAAGGGTCATCTTTGATGTCAATGTCACAGTAAGTGTCATTAGCATCAACTGCTTCAGGTTCCTAAAATTAAAAACAAAATTTAATAATATTCTTTATTTGATGATGGTTTGTGAACCGAATAGAAATATGATAGGTCCTGTGATTTTAAAATGTTATTAGTAGCAAGACACCGTACAAACAATTTGTAGTTCCACGAATAAAATAAATGGAAATGTAGCTAGCACCAGCATCTATTACCAATACAAAAATAAAACATCTTCCCTCAAACACTGTTAATAATCCTAATGTACAAGAGATAGATAAAAGCATACCTGAACTCTTTGGTAAAATACTAGAGAAATGGCACAGGATGCTAAATAACCAACATTTCCTTTAAAACATGACAAAATGTGTATTTTCACAAAAATTAAGTCCTATACAATAAAAAATGAGTTATATAAAACCACTAATTAATATTAAAAAAAACTGCTTGAATTCTTTAACTAGTAAAACTGGCTTCATTATCATTTGAATGAGTTCTGCTAAATGAAGTTAATATAAATCAAGCACTACGATATACCAATCCTCACAGATTTGTAACAGGATTGTACAAATAAATTAAATTTTATCCAGTTTTTCTAAATATGACTATTATAATTACACACCACTGTACCCTACTTTGTTTGGTGACTCCTTTTTCAACTTCAGTGACATTTGTGTTTTTCCAATTAAGTAGTATGGAATAACTGACTATGAAATGATGGTTGACCAATTTTTTATTTTTTAAAATTTTGAGATAACATGGAAGCTTTGCATCAATCAATCATAATCTTGAAGGGATAAAGGCCAAATTGTGTAACTAAATTTCCTGGATCTTCGGGATGCTACATGCTTCAAAATTCTATAGCAAATAGATAACAGAAACCTTAGCAACCATAATTTTTAATCGTAAATGTTCCCAGTGAATATAGAAAACATACTACCCTTCAAGATCAGAATTCTGGATATACTGGGTAATCTATTTCTACATCTACATCTCCATCTATACTATGCAAATCACAAATACTGTGGGTGGCGGAGGGTGCTAAGCACCAATCCTAATTCTGCGCATTCCAATCCCGAACAGATCGAGGAAAGAAGGAATACATAAATGAATCAGTACAGCATCTTATTTCTCTAATCTTATCCCTCCTGTCATTGCGACTTAAATAGGTTGGCGGAAGAAGTATTTCGTTGCACTCGTAACTTAAAGATTTTCGCATATTCTCCAGCAAATTCAAACGAAAACGACGTCGTCTGTCCGCCAAATAATCCCAGCCTAACCCATGAATCAGCTCTGTGACACTTACATAAGGACTGTAACTAGCAGTAACGAATCGACCGCCTCTTCTCTGTACTTTCTCTAACGTGTCAATCAATCCCTTGCGATACGGATCCCAAATTCCACAACAGTATTCCAAATGCGGACGCACTAGTGTTTTGTACGCTATTTCCTTTGTATGAGCATTACAACTTCTCAAAATACGTCCTATGAATCGTAGTTTGGAATTAGCTTTGCCTACAACGGAAGTTATGTGCAAGTCCCATTTCATGTTGCTTTGTACTGTTACGCCTAGATACTTCAGGGAATCCACAGTGTCAACAACTGAATTGTTAACTTTGTACTCCTGAGCAAGTGGGGTCTTTTTATTACTTATGTGCATTGCCTTGCACTTTTTACAGTTAAGTGTAAGCTGCCATTCACGGCACCATTCCGAAATAACATCCAGATCGCGCTGAATTTCTAAGCAATCGTCGGAGCACCTGACTTCCCTATAAATAAGTGCATCATCAGCAAAAAATCGCATCCTGCATTTAACGTTGTCACCGAGATCTTTTATAAAAATTAAGAAAAGAAGTGGTCCAATTACACTTCCTTGAGGTACGCCCGAAGTAACATCTAGTTGAGAAGAGGCTTCCTCGTCTACAACGACATACTGTGACCGACCAGTTAGAAAATCGCGTATCCATTCGCAAATCTGATCAGATATACCGTACGCTCGGATCTTCGCTAAGAGTCGGTTGTGTGGTACAGAGTCAAAAGCTTTCTGAAAATCCAAGAAAATAGCATCAACTTGTGATCCTGCATCAATAACTTTCATTATGTCATGCAAAAATAGAGCCAGTTGCGTTCCACATGATCGGTGCTTCCGAAATCCGTGTTGTTATGCTGTAAGTATCTCGTTTTCACCTAGAAACTTCATAACGTTAGAGCATATGACATGCTCCATAATTCTACTGCAAACAGATGTTAGCGATATCGGTCGATAATTCCTATGATCTCTCCGATCTCCTTTCTTGAAAACGGGAATCACCTGCGCAATTTTCCAGTCAGAAGGTACTTTTCTTTCCTCTAAAGATTTACGAAATATATCTGACAGAAATGGTTCTATTTCTTCCGCGTATTCCGAAAAAACTCTTACTGGTATACCATCGGGATCCGGTGCTTTCCCCCACTTCAGGAGCTTTAATTGCATTATGATACCTACACTATCAATTTGTACTGGATCCATCTCAAATTCAACACGCCGTGGAGAAACGGGAATGTTTTCCATGTTTTCGTCAATGAATGAATTTTTAAATTCGGCGTTAAATACGGAAGCCTTGTCGCGGCTGTCATCAACTTCTCGACCGTCTTGTAGTAGAACTGGCATATTGTTGTCACAACCACTTACTTTTTTTTACATACGACCAAAATTTCTTTGGATTTTCAATGAGGCTCTTGGAAAGTGAGTTGCAACGAATGTCATTAAAGGCCTCGCGCATCGCATTCTCGACCTGTCCTCTTGTCTCAGCCAGCTTTTCTAAATCACTCCTATACATCGTCCTTCTTGAGCGTGCATGAATCTTCCTTTGCTTTTTAAGTAACCTTTTAAATTCACGCGTATACCACGGGGGATCGTTCCCGTTCCTGATTGTCGTTTTCGGTATATGTAAGTTCATACCTTCCCTGACTATATTTATGAAACGAAGCCACATCTCATCAACCGAGCCAATTCCTTCTATAAAGGTAATGTATTTATCCCTCAATAACGTTCTTAAACTCTCCTTTGGAGCCTTTTCGAATCTGTAAACGGCCCTTTCTTTTTTCTTTTTGCGCTCGACATTTAATTTTACTGAAGCAATTACAGCTTTATGATCACTTATTCCCGTGGTGGTAGAAATGTCCGTAAATAATTCAGGCCTATTTGTAACGAGAATATCCAAAATGTTTTCGTTATCGTTGTCGCACCGCGTTGGTTCATTGACGAGCTGCTCAAGATTAAGATCTGAGAAAAGGTCAAGAATAATCTCAAAGGATATTTTATCCCTGCCACCAGTAACGTGGGCGTAATTACTCTAGTCAGTATACGGCAAGTTGAAGTCGCCTCCTAGTATTATTCCATGATCCGGAAATTGACGAGCTATATTACTTACATTATTTCTTAAGGCCTCAGCAACACCTACATCTGCATCTGATGGACGATAGAAAGACCATATTACAAATTTCGTCCTAGCTACTTTTAGTCTAATCCATAGGATTTCACAGACCGTATCAATATTTATTTTGTTACACGACAGGTGTTTACGAACAGCTATAAATACACCACCTCCATTTGAATAAAACCTATCCTTACGGAAAACATTCATGCTATTGTTAAAAATTTCTGCTGAACTTATATCCGGTTTTAACCAGCTTTCAGTACCTAATACAATATCAGCTTCTGTGCTACTAATAACGCTTTCAAGCTCAGGCTCCTTATTACAAACACTTCTACACTTTATAACGAGTACTTTTAATGGTCGAGATTGATTTTCGCTATTCCTCACATATGGTGCCGAATTTAATTGGGCTGCCCGTGACTGTAATCCCAGTTTCGGGTCTTCCTCCCTCAGCCTAAAAAATCCCCCAATGCACTCCACACGTCCCCTGCCACCCGTGTAACCGATTCACGTGTGTAGTGCACACCTGATCTATCCAAGGGAACCCTCCATGACTCGACCCCAGGGCGAAGATCAAGGAATCTGCAGCCATGATTATCGCAGAAACGACACAGTCTCTGGTTCAGACCCTCGACTCGGCTCTGAACCAGAGGTCCACAGTCTGTTCTATCGACAATGCTGCAGATGGTTAGCTCAGCCGAAATCTTGCGGTCATCAACCATAGAGCTCACCGTATGAGCAAGCCGCCGAAGGAAGAGAGGATACCCTCCGACCCAAGGCGGCAAGCATCATTGGTGCCGACATGAGCAACAATCCGCAGCTGGCTACACCTCGTCCGCTCAATGGCGTCCGGGATGGCCTGTTCCACATCATGGATCAAACCTCCCGGAATGCACAATGAATGGACATTGGACTTCATCCCAGACCTGTTCGCCATGTCCGTAAGGGGCTCAATGAAACGCCTAACGTAGGAGCTACCTATCACCAGAATCCGCTTCTGTGATCGCCCAGACCTAGCGGGCGGGGGGGGGGGGGGGGGTGGCAACTCGCTGATTGACGATTGTGGATCTCAATCAGATACAGACAACACATCAAACCTATTGGACAGTGGTACAGGCTTGCCCTCCTGGGATTCAGACCTGTACGCCTGCCCCCGCATGTGGCTTCGACGTCCGGAAACCACGCACCAGACACCATCAGGTGACTGCCGCACAGCCTCCGAAGTCTCAGCCTGGACTGCAGGAACGATATTTGGTAGGGGAGAACCTGTGAGAACACTAGCTTCGTCAGGGTCACCCCTTCCACATCTGCTGCAGCCACCTACGGCAGTTTCCAGCCTCGTAACTTTCGTTAGCAAAGCTGCAAGCTGAGCGCGAAGATCAGCCACCTCAGCCCGCGTCTGCACACAGCAGTCACAGTCCCTACACATATTACTTTGAAAGCAAAAACTATGGAGAGGATGAAAGTTAAACTAACCGAGTGATCCAAATAAACTGTTCACAACTTACTACCAACCGCTAGGCACGACCTAAAGAGAACCTACTGAGGAGATGACTTTAGACCAGACGACTGCACTTAGTAGTTAATAGGATGTACTGATAAATGGTGTTAGCCAACCAATGTACTATATAAAAAACAAATAAGCTCTATATACTTCCCTATAGAAAAAGCAAATAAATGCGATCACGATTAGAGCACGCAGTTATAATTCAATTCACGCAAATAAATCAAAAGCTATCACAAAACTTTAAAATAGGTAAACAGATGGCGACACTCGTCACGACGGTTGCTGGAACTCAACTAGCCCCTCCTCTGCGACGACAGAAGATATTCAAATATAAAATCTACCTACAATACATTAAAATAAAATACTCAGAAATGCGGCACTTGACTCGACGGTTGCTGGAACTAAACTAGCACCTCCTCTGCGACGACAGAAGATATTCAAAGATAAAATCTACCTACAACACTTTAAAATAAAATACTCAGAAAATGCGGCACTTGACTCGACGGTTGCTGGATCTCATCCATATTAAATCTGCAATTCACAAAAATTGTTGGTAGGAGAGGGTGCAAAACACCAATCACAATTCTGTGCATTCCGATCAGGAATAATACAACACTAGACGTTTACTGTATCACAGCCAACACTCTCCTTCACTCTTCGTATTATAATCAGTATAGTAGACACCTACAGTTTCCCTTCATTGAAAATAACTTATCCGTAAAATTGCTAAGATGTTCAAACTGTTATCTCCTGCACTTTGAAGCGCCAATTTCAGTGGAATTTGGTGCTAGCGTCATATAACATAGTGTCTCATTTCGTGTCAATTATTACGAACTTTCCATTCCATTTAGTGCAATATAAATACTAAACGGTCAACATCACGTTGCAGAAGTAGTTCCGACTCCAATATAGACCAGAGAGGATAAGTTATGTTTGCACAGTTCTGGACACAAATGTCTGATAAACAGTTATAGCTAAATCTAATTATCACACTGTTACAGGTCACGATATAGCTGAAACTACTTACATTCAACTGGAGTAATGACGTCTAAAACATGGCACTCATAACAGGGGCGTATATTAAATTGGTTACTTAATTCTTGTACCTCAAGTAATGCCGACAAAAGCATTAATAATTTTGGTATAGGCTGCTATTACTGTAATATGAATGGAAATACATTCAGACGCATGAATATGTCGCCCAGGAATCGAAACTCAAAATTAAAAAAATTCTGCTATCCATATGATGTGCCAAGAAATATAGTTTATATTACAGTTTTAATTGCATTCTAATCAGAACCTCCGGCAATATGGCTGCTATCGATATAACATCTAATTCGGATTTCACAGTTCACAATGTGAAAGGAACCAATTCTCTTATATCTGATAGGTGAAATACGGCACATTTAGCTAATTTTCTAATTATTTCTCAAACGTAATGTGGGAATCTCCTCCAAACAATTGCTGATCACTAAACTATTTGAAATCTGAAACTCTGACTGATGGATCATTACCACAGTTTGCTCAATACCGCTAAACACAAGACAAAAAATTCTTCTTAAAATTATAAATGATAAAGAAATTTGATACACTTACCATAATATTTGAATTCAAAACACAAAGAATAAGAAGAACAAATATATTCAGTGACCACACAAGCGTTTGTAGAATATATTCTTCAAACAATTAAAAAAGTAACCAGCATCAGCGATACTATATTTAACAATTAAACATTGCAAAGATGATTTTAACACAAATAGTTAATTCCTGTGTAAGTGAAATTCAGTATTTACTACAATTGGGATTGTGTTCATGCTCCGCTTGCAATTTCCCCACTCACCTATTAACCCTTTCTTTCCCCTGCTTCTTACTATTATCATTATTATTATTTTTTTATCTTCAGTTATTGGAGTGTAATTTCACCAATCGTCTACCTTTGCTCGTTACGATTTTTAATTGTAAATGGTTCAGTGCTTTGAGTTGTTAATAGCACGAGAAGTTTCTTTGTTCTCATAGTTAAAATTTTATCTCTCTTGCTGAAGGTAGGAGTAAGGCATCAAAATAAATTATCGGTGGATGTGAAAAACAGTTAACTGAACGAATTTAAAGTTTAAATTTTACTAGGAAAATATAGGTGTGTCGTAAAATTCTCACAGAAGCATATGTTCCATTGCAATTTTTAATAATAAAAACACTAATACGAATTGAGTCTAAGAGCCTTTTATGAGCGAAAATATTGCTTACTACTTAAGGTGGATACCGTACAAGGGACCATATCCACCGTTCTTCCGTACAAGCAAGATCGGATTTAAAGTCCATTAACACAATTTACCATCAAGCCAGCCAGCTGCCAAGAAATCGAAGACAGTAAGTTTCGAGAAGCCACTAATGGCACTGTATGTGTATTGACCACTAATTTCACTTCGTTCAGAATAAGCGTGTAGTCACATTTAGAACGTTGGTTTTCAGAGCTCCTCCTGGTTGGTTGGAAGTGCTGTTAGACCAGCGATGATGACATATCAGGGAAATAAAGTTCTTGAATTTGATGTACTGCGAATCCAATTATTGGTATAACAATGTACAAATGTTCTAATATTATGATCATTTATTATTACTATGGAGAAAAGCTGTTTTGCGTTGTTATCTTATAGTTTAGTGATGTTTATATTTTTCTGGAGGTCATATAAATGAACATAAATTCCTATCTGCTTGAGGTGGATTGGGGTTGTAGATGTCGGTCTTCACAAAATTATTTCACGCCATTGCTGGGGTGGTCCTTCAATAGCAACGCCTAATTCATCGGACAGCATAGTGCAGCAATTGTCCTTCCAAATGATTTTTACAGAGTGAACCATAAAATGGTGCTAAAAAAGATAAAAAACTGTTGGAGTGGATGAAAAATTTCTGGGTAGAAGAATTCTTTAATGGTACAAAACATGGGAGTCCTACAAGATAGTGTATTGGAATCACTGCTATTCGTTAGTCTTATGAAAGATTGTATTGATGGTTTACTATCACAAATTACAATTTTTATAGATGACATAATGTAATATAATAGGATAAAAAAGGTTAACAGAATGTGAACAGCTGGAGGAGGATCTGGACAAGATATCAAGCTGGGTGAGTCAACATGAGATGAAGATAATTTCAAAGAAAAGCAATCTTATTAGGTACACAGATCAAAAGCTAAAGGTCTATTATGATTGTAAAGTGGGGAAGAAATTGCTTACTTTGCTTAGTGAAGATTAGAAATGTAAATTGCATGGCATAGCATATGACATCAAACTCAACTGGGCAGGACACATTGGAAAGGTAGTAGGAAAAGAATTCAAAATCCTTCACCTGTTGAAAAGAGTGAGAAGTAAGGGAATAGGGTTACAAAACTTTGGTCAGGACACTGCTTGAATATGGGGGTGTACTATGGGACCCACATCTTGGGTATCAACTAGAGGGTGTTGGAGGGGTTGTAGATATGGACTGTTATATTTGTGATTTGAAATTACCGCAGTACACAATCGATAACTAATATGACGTAGGTTATGGAGTTGGATTCGTTGGAAGATAGAAGGAGAGATAAGAGTGTCATAGGAATATGCAAGGCATATATTAGTGTTGATGTGTGGAAAGACATTAATAGAAGGATTAAGAGAGAGGCGTGAAAGTGTGAAGGAAACCATCAACAAAAGCTGTCTCTCGAACTCAGGCATAAGGGTATGGGAAAATTTTCTTTTGTAGGGAGGGTTGCTACACTATTAATTTGGCCTCCCTTGTCCATTTCATCAGAAAAATCTTGTATACATCACGCCAACTGAGATTCGAATGAATATCCTTGCCTAAAGCTACTTGGAAGCTACTTACGCTGTTCTGATATATTTCTGATGTGGTTGCATAAAATTCTCTAAATTTATTTACCTACCACTTATGTAAAACATATTAACCTACAAATTTCGACTCTATTTCTTACCCCTTCTTTGTGCACTGGCACTACTATCTCACTTCTCCAGTCCTTGGGTGAGCAGAAAATATCCAGACTCAATTTAAATAATATTTCAAGATAGGTACAATGACACATTCGGCTATATTTAAGACATCTGTAATAATATTATCTACACCAACTCCTTTATATTTTTTCAGCTTTCTTAGTTCCTTCATGATACCCTCAGAATGAATTCCAAATTTTTTGGTATGCTCTTTTATAATTATGTTGATAAGCTCGTTCTATGATTTATACCGTTTCGTTCCTTAGTCATTGTCCCTACAGGTCTCACTAAACCAGTTACTTAAAATCTCTGCCTTTTTTAAATCATCAGTAACTTCTTCTGCATCCTTATCTATAAGCGTCTCAACACCCTCCATTCTCCTCAGTATTCCAACATAGCCACAGAAGTTTATCGATGCATCACTCCGTTGTTCCCCTACACTGACAATACTCTTCATAAACCCATCTGCAGCCACCTTCTTAGCTATTACAATATCCTTGTTCAGTTGTTTTAAGTATTCTCTACTTCCCTGCTGTTTCTTAACCCTATTGTGTTCTCTTCGTATCAATATGTTTAACTTCCTCTTCCCCCCTAATTTAGTACACAGGTTCTCTAAGGTTCTATAATTCTCTTTCGTTTCTTTTTTTTTTAATAATTTTTTCTTTCCCCTTTCTTATTAACTCGTTGAGCTCTTCCCACCTTTACTCTACTATACCAATTTACTGAAATATTCTCTGTAATATCGCTTCAAATTCGAAATATGTGGCTTTTTATTACTGTCCCTACTTACCCCTTCAATTATTTGCTGCTGGTTCACTGAATTGGCTATGCTTCAAGATCACTTATCACCTCAGTTATTCTACACCCCACAAGATTAACGTCGGGCTTATTAGGAATATATCAAAAATATTTTGTTCCCTAGTGTTCTTCTCTACCACTTGTGTAAATCCTTCTTCCGCAGTTAAGGTAATTTCAAATCTCTGATCCTTTGTGTTATTAATATTACTTCGTACCCAATGAGCCTCGTCTTCATCTGTCTTTCTTCCACTGCGGTAAGCAGTCATCACACTGATTTTTTTTTTTTTTTTTTTTTTACTACCGCAATTAACTCATGCTCATGATTTGTGAACACCAGTGAATGGTTGTATTTTTGTTAACTAAATTGAAAACACATCCACCAATTGCTCCCCTATCACTGCGGTACACTTTATATCCATCAAGAGAAACGTCACTGTCTAGTACTTCTTCTTTTAACCAACTCTCTGCCCTTATTATTACTTGTAGTTTGTGTAAGTTTGAAAATTCGATTAATTTGTTCATTATGCTTATACAGTTTACCAGCAACACCCTTGTTACTGGCTTTATATTTTCAACATTTATCATTTTCTTCCCAGTTCCACCCTAGTCAGTTTCTGTTTCAGCAACTTCATTTCTTTCTTTAACATCTGTTATGTTTTCCCCATCGTGGAACTGTAGTCAGTATAACTTCGAGAATCTATTTCCATCCCTTTACTAGCTGCCACTAACCTAAAAAAAGGGCACAGTCCTAACCCCATCATCACTGGAAATGGGCCCCCTTATATTTAGGAGTAGGCCATGTCTAGTGAAACACAATCAACCACTGGTGTTTACAGTCACAACTCCCAAGACAGAGCCTTTCCCAAGTACACTTCCGTTTCCAAATTTATTCACCCCAAAGCATAATTCAATTGTGGCCAGTCATGGTGACCTAGGACCTGCATGATTTCCACACTGGTATGCTGCGCCTCCTTCACCACTATACTGTAATTCGCTTTTCTATCAATACTATTCCAGGTACCTCCCACAATCACTACACTATCGTCATTAGTGAAACTTCTACAAAGTGTACCTATATTCTCTATTGCCTGACCGAGTGTTATTAAAAAAACTTGTCACCTGTAACCTGTACCTAACTGATCCTGCAGAAGAGGTCCAACTCCACTCCCAAGGCAACTACCTGGCAGCAGAACACTATATTGCCTTGCACGCCCTTATCCCTAAGACTTGCTGCATCTTACCTTCTGCATGAGGTTCTTTCCCTCCTGACTCTGCCAACAGGTCAAACCTATTTTCCCACACAATTTCTGAAGTGTCTGGCTTCATCCTATAAACCATATTTTTCCGTTAATCTCTATTAATTTTCCTACAACCGATGTTAAACTGATTGGGCTGTAATTTTCGACTCTGTTTGTTACCCCTCCTTTATAGACTGGCATTACTATTGCACTATTCCAGTCACCTACTAAGCATCAAGTATTTGGATTCAGTTTAATTAACGTTTCAAGATTAGGTACAGAGTCACATCCTACTGTCTTTATCTTTAGTGTTATTATTAACACCAGCTTCCTTATGGATTTTTAACTTTTTTTTGGTTCCTTCGTTATATCCTTAGAGGGCGTTAAAGTATTACGTAATGCAATTTTTTGAAGATTTTATACCCTCCCTCCCCCCATGTAACGCACCGTAACGTTTTTCTGTACCCCCTCCCCCTCCCTAAACGTTACATAACATCCAAGTGAACATTTTTACCTAAAAGTCACAATCATGTTGCGCAAAGTACCGGAAAGGCGCTAAAATACCTTTGTTATTGTTTTAACCGCGTTTGCAATAATAATAAATAAAAAAGAGATTTTTAAGTAATATGTAATTTATTTAGCCATAAATCAAATATATAGGTTTGTAAAATAAAATCTATTGGAATTACTGCTCCTCTGTACACTGGTTTGCCAGCCACTCGGACTCTTTCTTTACTGGCATCCGGAGAGCAAACGAAGATGGTTGTGCTTCTGTGTAAACACTAATGAATACTGACAACGAAAACAAAACAAAAATCACGTATAATACAGTCAAGGGATTCCACATTAAACATAAACGAAAAGAGTTACCAACTTGGTAGAACAAAAATATAAATGACGTACAATACAGTCGAGGGATTCCCCGTAAAACATAATTTAAAAGGGTTCCCAACTTGGGAGATTTTAATTTCCTAGTTTTTTATTAACATAAAAAAACGTTACATAACGCGTTATTCCAATACCCCTCACTCCTCTATAACACACCGTAACGTTTTACAAGACCCCAATCCCCCCAAATTGAGTTACGTAATACTTGAACGCCCCCTTAGCATTAATTTCAAATTATTCTGATTTCTGACTGTGTGGGTTAACACGTTAAAATTTTTTGAGACAGCCATAGAAATTTCTGGATGCATCAGTCGGTGATCCCTTGCATGAATAATATTTTGTTTAAACCCATCTTAGGCACCTTGTTTGCCATAAATTCCTTCTTTTGTTGGTGAAGGTTGTAAAGGGCTCACCAGTGAGGCAAAGTTATTGATTCGCAAAACTTTTGTCGGACCTTTGCTAGAATATGGTGTTGCAGCTTAGGCCTAATGTCTTGAGTATCAATTACGGTAGTTGGAGCGCCTGCAAAAGAAAACAGCTAGATCTGTTCATGGAAATTAATAAATGGACTCAATCAGTAACTGATATGATAAAAGAGCAGGATTGGGAGTAATTGGTAATCAGGAGGATGATTAAGGTATTTGTTGCTGATAGGGATTGGATGGATAGGCTCTAACAATTGCGAGTAGTGAATGGAAACGAAAGGATAATCACGGGCACTCGACTTCAACTGTCACTCGAAGTCATGCCTAAGCGACCATGGAGGAAGGAAATATATGGAGGAGAAGTGACGTTAAATGGGTGAAGCAGGCTCTAAACTCTCGCGCATGCGCAGTGGTGGCAGCGGCGATATTGCGCTTCCAAACAAATGCGATGTTCACATGCTGTTATTATTTCTTTTTGTAATGTGTATAAGTGTTTTATAATGCCATTTTGTGTTGCGTACGGTTGCACAAATAGGCAAGAGAGGAAAGAACCTGGAATATCATTTCATAAGTAAGTTGAATTCTAATTATTGTTGTTGAAGTGGGCGGTAGAAGTTGCAAACTTTGGAGCATGTCTATAAAAATTTAGTCATTGCTCTCAATGTGGTGTAGAAAATCAGCATACCTTGCTATTTTGCACATAATAGACTAGCATTACTTTTTAACGAGTGTTGAAAATGAGATTTAACGGGGTGTGTTTTACATTGTGATTCAGTGAATTTAGTATTGTGCTTTCTTTCGTCACAATGCAGTTTATACTGTATGATGAAATTAAGTGTGTTAAATTATGCTATGCAATCTAAGAATCTTGATGAAGCAAACGATGTTGTTACCGGTACTGCAAATACAGTTGGCGATTCAAATACGCGTGTGTGGGTATGTCTACATAATTTGATTCTGTAGCGGCAATTTAATGGAGATTGTGGTTAGGTCTAAATGCAGTCTGTACCAGAATGGTTTTGTTGTTCCATGAGGGACAAAGAATTTATCTATTACTGTTAGTAATTTCATGAGAACCAAGTTAGTGACTAAACATATATCGCGATGAAAACTACTTCTAGCCATTTCAAATTAAGTTTACGATGTATGTTAACAAGATAACTATTTTTATTCTGGTCTAGGCCGCATTTTAACCTAACCACAAGTGGTAGTAAAAAAACTGAAATATCCATTCTGGATGTAATTCATTGTAGCTTTGGCAGAATTAATTTCTGGTCCAGGCCACATATCAACCCAATCCCAGTATATCCTGAAAACTATGCAAGATATCAAAAATTTTATTCTTTATTTTCGATTTATCTCGTCGTGTTACATAAGAATCGATCATTAAATTTGTCTTTTGGAAAATTTTTCTTCTCCATTTCAACTCAAGACTCCTCACTTTTGATACATTATATCTCGAGAACTAGGTGTGATATCGAAAATATTTATTCTTTATTTTTCATTTGTCTCGTCTTTTTAAATACAATCCATCATCACATTTGACTTTGACCAATTGTTTTATTCTGAATTTCAACCAAAACCATTTCACATGTGAGACAGAATATCTCGAAAACTAAGCAGGATATCAAAAAAATCTTCATTTTTTATTTGTCATATCGAGTTACATAATAATCCACACCAGATTGCGGCGTCACGTTTATCCTAGAATCCCCTTGAAGTTTTTGTATTATTCCCAGTGTCTGTATGGAAGCGGCCATGTCCCTCCCTTACTCCTCCTCCGCACTGCTTCACTTCAATGCGTGGTGAAGGTCTCTTGCGTCGTCTCCATATATTTCCGTCCTCCATGTAAGCGATTAGGAACATTTTCTTTTGTAGGTACAGAGTCAGGGATTGTAATGTATTACCATGTTATGCAATGAATAGTTTACAAAAATGTCAAACGGTTTTAAATTCGTAATTGGCAAAAGTAGATTAGTGGAGAAATTTAACCCTCAAAGTTTATCAGACAATAATAATGATAATCATATAAAATAATTACCACTGGAGCAAGCTGCCCCTCGCAAATAAATCCAATATAAAAATTCAGATTGCCGTGGTTTACTTAAAAAATAAATTGTTGGTGTATTCGTAAATTTTATGTATGTTACCAGAATTAGGGAAAGGCTGGCAAGGATTTAGATTTTAGTCAGTAATGATCATAGTTTTTGAGCAGCAGAAGTTGAGAGTGAAATTCTTGCTCTAGAACATGAAGTATCTCTGTACCGAAACCTATCAGCTGTTCACGTGGAACGTTGTTATTCTTCTGTGGAGTTACAATACGTTTTGCTCTCTCGAGACTACAGGAGGAGGTGATATGGAGCCGATAAATACTGTCTATATTCTGGAAGAGGTAAGTTCATAGCTTAAAGAGTCGTACAACACATGTTTGATGTCCCATAACAAACAGGACACACCTCTCACTCGCATGCCTTTCGTTTTGGTTTGTAAAGAAGAATTAAACTGTATGAGTCGACCAAATGTTGTCACGAAACCCTTACGTATGTTGTGTTTGATCATCTGAAAACATATGAGCAAATGTATTTACAGTAACTAAACGATGTTTGTTAATGTTTAACTGTAATAAATCGGCAGACGAAACCGATGAAACAAGTCCTTTTTGCAGCCACTCATTTTTAGTTCATTTTTAAATTAAAAGTATTACAGACACGGGAATTTATAACTGAGATTCCGTTCACTAGGTTTTGTATGTGTGTGTGTATGTATATATAACAGGTAGAAAATTAGAAAGTAGCATTTTTCAATCTATGCTACACATTTATATTTCACATTTCTTAGTATCCGCATGCTGCTAACAGAAAAGTCTACTGATAAATTATTCATAAGTGTTGCATTAGGTAGGGGTGTGTTTTTCAGTGAAGTATTGTGCATATGTTTCAAACCACTGACTTATATTTTGATCCAAATAAAATAGTAGTGGGGGTCCTGCAAAATTCCTGCTATTTAGTTAGTTTGTATATAATACAGAAGTTCTTTTCTGTTATGTTGGTGAGTTGTAACATGTAAAGTGCTGTTCCTTCCTGCAATTGACACCTAATGATTGGCCATGGTGTGAGATTTATTGATAGATTCTGTTTCAAAATGATGACAATTTGTTTCACCACATGCAGCCTCAGTGGTGGTTTACATTATGTTGTGCCTGCTCGCATTATTGTCACTGTTGGGGCTTTGAGATGTAAGTATATCTTGGTAATCGACAGCTGGTAGGAATAATCAGTTTGGTGGTCAAGCTAACTATTCTAATCAGTCTCTGACTTGCTCATAGATGATATTAACTTTTTTCTTTCTTTTTAATTAATAGTGCTTATTCTCTTTACAATTTTGTGTACTATTTTACAGAACATTGTGTTTAGATAGCCCTTAGTCAAATCACTAAGTTCTTAATAAAAACTTCTCGCCACAAACTTTTCAAGATTATGTCAGATTAACCTGCCGAAAATATTTCCATTCACACCAAAGATGGAGTGTGCTCTTGATAGACCACTGTCATTTTATATTGCATGCATAAAGCTCCATATTTCCTTTAGTGATATTAGTACAAAAATGTAGTTACTGTCATCTGTGTGATTTTCTTATTGTTTTTCCTGTCCAGTAGAGTTTCCTCTCATTTCTCAAGTGACAGAGATATGTACATGCCTTGGGAGCCATTCTGTTAATGATATTCTCTACTGAATGTGTAGCCAGCTACACTGCCAGCTGTGCATGATAACATTTATTTGTTTATTTAGGATAAAAAAGACAGTAACTATATTGAATCACAATAGATAGAACCAAACATGGATGTTTCTACAGACTGATGTCCAAAAGTTGTGGCTCTTTGATTGCTTTTGTGGTTGCTTTGTGAATCTGATGCATTGTGCCTCTGAATCTCCTGAGAGGGCATTCCCAGCTATCTGATGAATAATTTGCTGATGGTTTCTCTATCATTCCCCACTTGTACATCCAGTAATTGCATCTACCATGGCCTGTTCTCACTCAGTTCAGTGCCGTCCAGGTTTTCCTAGGAAGGTTGAAACCATGAGGTTGTTGAGTAGGGTCTTGGATTAGCGAATGTTTGCCAGAGTTGGAATAAGTCCACGCAACGCACCTTGCTTTGTTTATGTTAAAGTGACTTTGGGGTCTACTGGAGATCGCGATTCCGCTACAACAACATATAGTAATATCGTTGGAATACTGATGTAGTCAATCACAAGACGTATTATTATCAAGCAGTGATCCGTTGTAATACAGCCTGTACCATTATTTTCAAGCACAAATTAGGTTGTAATACAGCCTGGACCAGTATGAAACTGTTAAATGTACTTAGGGAAGAATTTATAGTGGAGTCTTGCATTTGACCACTGCAGTATAATGATGACAACTCCTGGCGGAATCGCGATCTCCAGTAATCCCTGATTTTGGACCATCAATTGACCAAACTTCCACATTGAATACTTGTATTTTAATCTATTTGGAGTTTTATGTATGCAGTCCTGACAAATTGGAATGTGTGGATATATTAAACATTTCTGCCATTCCTTTTTTAAAGCCTCTTGTCTTTGTAGACTTGGTGGGGGGATGTTAGAAAGTACATGCAACCATTCTGTGGGTGATTTTACAGTTCAATCATCACTTGTCATTCAACCTGCGCAATTTTCTTTAGCCTCACATTGCTTCTCATTGCATGTTCCAAGCTATTTCTGAAATAACTAAAATTAAGTTAGCTACTCTGTTTTGAAAGAAGTTGTGGTTTAATTCATTTATTTTTATTTGTTAGTATCATATCATTTCCTTTGATCAATGACATGCCTCCATTACACGAAGTTAGCTTGTACTCTAGTCAGTTGCACAGACAAATAAATCCAGTTTCTGACATTCTGTGTATCCAAACCTAATTAACTAAAAAAAGTTGAAAGACTTGTAATTGATTGAAAGTTAAATGAGGACTGTTTCTGTATTGCATAGTTAGTGCCATATCTCAGCTTAGTGGCCTCTATTGTCTAAACTCTTGTATCATCTTCACCAGAATTATCTGTCAAGAACAGTGAGCACGTGGCTGATTTTTTGTTCGAATTATTTATATTAAAACTTCTTAGGAACTGCTTTACAATTGGACTACAGGGTAATTGCTGTGACTACCACATCACCTGAACTCTGCTTGTGGGAACTAGCATACAAACATACTGTTAGAAGCACATACCTGCCTGGTCTCGACATTCAAAAACATTGGCCATATTCCAAACCTTACTCTGCATTTGCTATAAATATTTATGATTGAAAAGACTTTTGGTTAGTTGCCATATATTAATTTATTTAATCTTAGTAGAACTCCACCATTATGGAATAGCTCATCATCAGTGAGAATTTGGTAAATTAGGTGCTGATCATAAACAGCTCTATTTTAATAGAAACCAGTTTGATACTGTGGTTAAACATAGCTCCTTGTATTTTTGTAAAGGTCACAGTTTCCATAGTTTTTTCACTGGACAAACTTTCTTGGCATTGTTTGGTTTCCACACTTCCTGTAGTGGTTATTCTTTTCTTTGTAAGTGACCCTGCTTTGTTTCTCCACGTGTATCGCATGTTTAATGCTTTATGCAGTTATAATAATTTTAAATCATTAAATGTGGAAATATCTCTGAGGTTAGACAAATGCTTAGTGTGTGATGAAGAAATTAAAATTAAAATGCAAGTCTGTATCTGCTTGAATTTTTATTGTTGATTTAATGGAAGTATTCTTCATTAGACCAGTGGGAAAGCTATCATTGAAGTCAGTTTGTGTGTTGTTTCATAAATGTGGTCAAGAGCTTGGCATGTTGCATTAATTAGTATAGAAACAATATATGTTCTTTAATGTAAAAAATATTATTAATAAGTGACAAAATTGGCTCATAGTAATTTTAGGGAACCATATAAACAACTATGTAGTTTTATTCTTTGACATATAATTTGTGCATTATAAGGGACTGTATGTGTTTTCTATTGTGTAAATTGTATAAGATTGTCTGCTGTTACGTATCAATATTTATTGTTGTTGTTAAATCGTTAGTTGCTTTTATGATTCAAAGCTTATTAAAGAAACTGTAATTACAACTATTGCTCTTCTATTACAGGAAACAACATTGTAATTTGTTTGCCAGTTTGACATATATTTACTAATATAGTACTACTTAAGTTAATGCTAGTTGCCTCTCTTTGCTGAATCCTATTTTTGAGTAGCACTATAGTAATAGTTTGCCTTTTTTCAAAAAGTGAAGTTTTGTGTTTGTTTCTTGCTGCAGACTGGCTGTTTACACTCGCCAATACTAAACATAACCTCTAAGAAAGCTGGCTATCCCTGTATGAAGGTCAGCACCTGGGCTTGTCATTTGGTAGACTGTGTGTTTCAATCTTTGTCTGATCTTGACCAGGCCAATAAGATTTCAATTTTCCATGGTTTCTCAAAACCAGGTGAAAGTCATGCTGATTCCTTCAAAACTGAATGGCTGAGTTACTTCCCCATTTATTGTACTAGTCCTTTCTTATCCCCAATAGTATCAATGAATCATAAATTCCCTCCCCCCCCCCCCCAAAAAAAAACCCCTTCTGTCATAATTGTCTTTGTTTCCATTTATCTAAGATCAGCTATGGTGTGTTTAGTATACAAATTTATAAATAATAAACAAGCATGTTCAGCAATTGGTCAGTATAAGGTGCTGTCTATGCTAACCCCTGCCACACAGATTTTGGTTTTCCATGGTTCCTCAAAATCATTTCAGATACACACAGCATCATTTCTTCTTAAATACTATTACCATTTTCTTTATTACATGATGATAATTCTATCCTAGTTCTAATAATCACATTGTGGCAAAGGTATGAACCATCAACAAAAATTTAACCTATTCATATTAGTAAGTTTCTTTATATATAATACAAAAGAATTCAATCTTATATTTATTTATTTACTTACTTGCTTACAGGTTTAGGAGTCTATTTGTATAACTTTACAAATTCACAATGGTTGGTGTACACTGCTTAGATATGATACAAAACAATTTAATCAAGAAAAATGACTTATATTTTACTTTTACTAGAATAATAAGCTTTACAATATTCTAAAACTACTAAGTCAAAAAATTTCTGATTAAAATTTACTGTTACTTGCTCATTCATATCTTAAGACACAAGAAGGTAAAAACTATCTTCATTTCATGATATTATTCCAGTTTAACCCTTTTATGACAGTTAGGTGATTATTTTCTATATACAAGTGCTTATATTTCTTAGTGAAAATTTTGTTTGATGAGTAATTATTAGGGGAACGTTGAATCTTAAACCTCATAGCAATTCTGAACAATCAATATTACCATTGCACAAATTTAACAAAACTTTAAAATCATTAAGTTCATGAAATGATTGCAGAGAGGGTTTTCTTAAGATGGATGCAATGTGGGTGTATTTATGATCAAGAAATGGGTCTGAAAACCCCATTCTAAATGCCATATATATATATATATATATATATATAATGCTGAACAGTTTCTATTCTTTCAATTTGAGATAACGTACAGTGACCAAATTACTGATGAATATGCCAATATTGATCTTACAATGGATAGATATATTATTCTAAGTTTTTCAGAGGAATGGATTTTACTGTTGAATATTACTGTTATATTATTAACGGAGTACATCTGATCCAACTTGATACCTCTTATTGAGTATTTTGATAAAATTTTCTTACTTGCTGGTGTAAATGAAATACTTTTGCATTTTAATGGATTTAAACCTATTATTGAGAGCAGTGGTAATTTTGCAAGGGCTTTTTATAAATCAGAAAGGCTACACAAGCAGATAGTGAGAGCTTTGTTGTAGACTTTTATAGAATTATTTTTCTTCTGTTAGAACAGTATGTTCAGATGACATTTTTAGATAATATTCTGAAACTAACTAAAGTTTTAATTTATTAAATTTGTGGTACTTTAGTATTTGATGTTGTTTGTTTGTATTTATATGGTTTGACATCACCAAATATAATAGTTCATAACTGAAAAAAAAAAGAATTTGCATATTGGTTGGTGTTAACACTTCGTGCATGAATGATTTTGAATTTCCTTTCTTTAAATCATATTCCTCATTTATGTATATATGTGTTGTATTTCTCAATATTTCCCTCTTTTTTTGTTTAAGAATATACTGGAAGATGCTGAACAAGCGAATCTAGAAATGGAACCTTTTCCTGTTGGGTACGGTGTTTACTTGTTTTTAAACAGTAAGCTGCTGTTATAGAAATTATGTTACTTTAAAATCTGATTAAGGCTTATCACAATCTTAAATGTGGCTTATTGTGCCTAATATACATAATTTTATAAATAATTTACCTGTTGCTGGTAAAATTTTCTTGCAGATTAATTTACTGTTAATATATATGTAGATAGGCCAAGAGGGAGAGAAAACAATTACTTTGTTGACTCATAGAAGAACATCAGGAAGCATGGTGGATGAGCGGTTACACTTTGGCTTCATATTTGGGAGGGCATGGGTTCGAATCCCCTTCTGGCCATCGAGATTTGGGTTTTCAATGTTTTCTCCAAATTACTCCAAGCAAATGCTATGGCCTAATTCCTTTCCATCCTTGTCACCAGTCATTTTCTGCCTCTAATGACCTCAATCTCAACAAGGTGTAAAGCCATATAATGCTCTGGCCTCACATTTTGACAAGACTCTGGTTCGAATCCCCATCTGGACATCCATATTTGGGTTTTCCATTTTTTCTGTAAATCACTACAGGTAAATGCTAGGATGCTGCCTTCAAAATGGCCATGGGCAAATTCCTTCCTGTCCCTTGCCCCCTGTTCCATTCTGCCTCCAATGACCCAAAGCCATGAGCACAAAAATAATCTAGAATCCTTAAGTTTAGTAGCTTCTGCCAATTAAATCCTATTGTGCTGGAAATTTTCATTACATTTAGTAGAAACAAATCATTTATTCCACTACATAGCTTGTACACATTTGATGAATCTATGTGAAAATATTATTGTCTCTAAATTTCCGTACGAGCTTACAGATATTTCACAATGAATGGCCCTTCAAATAATCCATAATTATTAATCCCATCTTACATTCTCTTTATTAATATCTGATTCCTATGTTTGTTTCCTTTGCTTCTCTATTTTTTCTCTTATTCTGTAAAGGGAAAGTATTTAAGTGTTGTACCTTAAAACTGTCGCCTGGAGGTCCAAGAATTTTCTCATAGCGGCATTTACCCGTGCCCAAAGTAATTCCAGTTTTATGGAGCTAAGTGTTCACCCTCACCCCTTCCCATTGGCTATAAAACAGGGTATCTCAAACTGGAGTATGCAAACCTCTAGGGGTTTTCCTGTTGATTGTAGGGAGCAACAAGATTTAGGTTATGGTAGGTGACTGGCTGTCCTTTCATGCAACTCATATGATAGTGCATGTGTAGTTAATCACTCTACAAATTATTCATACTTCTTCTTTCCTTTATGCTACTGAAATGAGAGCAATTTCTGATTGTTTAATTACAGTAAATATAACTGGTAACCATAAAATATTATTGAATGTTTTCCTCTCCTGTATGAATTTGTTGTAACTAACATCTTATCATTGGAGGCTGAAATAAAAGATGAAATTGTTGCTCATCTTTTTCAGCCCTCTAACGAATTGAAGATGTACTTTCGTGATATTAGTAATGCTACAGACAGGATTCAAAACCCATTTGTGGTCACAACCAAAAATATAAATTCTGGTTTAAGCACTAAGCAACATGGAACACTACTGGAAATGTCTTCAGATCAGCCTCTTGAGGTTGATTTTAAAAAGATGTCTTTAACTGGTATTTGGACAGTAGGACAGGAAGAATATCCAGAGCTCTCATGCAAAGCGGTGAATTTCCTTTTAATGTTTATGACAACTTACGTATATGAGTATCGGTTTTTACACATGGTTATCATAAAAAATGAAATAAGGGAATCGAATGAATGCTAAATTAAGATTGAAATTGAACAAAATTTGCTAAAAAAAATAGACTGAACTTACAACTACAAATTTATTTATCTGTCACATTAATTAATATATATTGTTCTCTGAGACTGTTTTGTTTATTAAACAAATTCCTTGTTTTTTTTATTTTTTAGGGGGGTTTTCCAATGCCTGGTTAATTTAATAGGGGTATGTAGAGCTGTAAATTTGGGAAACCCTGCTATAAAACATGCTTCCACATTATGCTCTGTATTGCCCAGAGGTCGTGACTGCAGTATGGGCCTGTGATTTGCCTGTATGCTGTGTGGATTCCCCTAAGTAATGGCATTTCAGCATAAATAACGAATTAGGTAAAAAATCTTATTTGATAGTTAGACATGTATCTAATTTCAACCTATGATTATAATAAGGGCATGACAAATAATTTTCGCAAGTACTAAGAAATGTGTGGGACTTAAGACTCAAACCTAATGTAAACAGATTATCCCAGTTTAAATTTTACTTGAACAGGGGCATAGCCCTTGTAACGGTACAATCGATAGATCGATATATCGATCCTTACCGGAGAGCGGAGTATCAGTAGTGGAAGGGATGTTGGCGCGAGATTATATTGTGGTGTAAGCGCGCGGACTAATAACTGATTGTTCGATGAACTAATAAACTGTAAGTCAGCTACAGAAACTTTATTAAGAGTGACTACAGACTTAATGGCAGTGATAATTTCAGTGCAAAGTGGTAATAAGTAGGAACTGTGCACAGTAAAGTGTGTTGCCATTGCATGTGTGTTAGTTGTGGTGATAATTAATGTGTTGTTCATTGCTTAAACGAGCCTGACAATCCTAAGATTTACGAAGTCCGATTAGTATTATTCATTTGGTGGTTCCTACAGTTTGTAGTAGTTTGAGAACATTTATGTAATAAATAAGTGTGAACTGTATTCCGGAGTGAGGTTTCATTTGCATGCTAGTAGCTCCATTGAATGACTTTATTTCGGGTAATTTGCCCGTGGCGACTGTGGTCAATACCGAATCTGCAGTAGTTTTATAGCTGCTCAGAACTGAATGCAACTGTTTGTTTAGTAAATCAATCTGAACAGACTTATGAATTTATTTATTAATATATATGCTAACACCATAAAACCGTTACATGGCATATAAGCGATACACCCTGAATGTTGTGTTTTATGTGCAGTGTTTTTTTTTTTATCGCCGTTTCATCCTCCCTTCAACTACGGTGAGTGGTACATATATGTAATCTTTCCTTCACATAGAAATATCACCTTTCCTATACACTGTTGCTGAAAAAAAGTCATTTTATGTATCATTATTCTAAGACATGTCAAAAGAGGTGTGAGGAAAAAATTACCTCGTATGTATTTGTAAAATTGATAAAGTATCACAGTCAATGTATTTATGCATATAAATATTTTAATCTGGTGTACTGTAGTATATCATGTCATATAACAGTAAAATAGATTGTAAAACTTCTATCTTAAAATCGATGTTTATGAATTTAAAAAATTCACAAAATTCAATTTTTTCCTTTCAATTTTTGTTTGTTTGCTTTGGGCCTTACACCTCTTAAACATTAAAGTAATTAGATATGGGAAAAGTCTGGCACCAAGGAATGATGAGGAATTTGGTGATGGCATTTCTGAAGTAACAATCCTGCCATTTATCTGTATTTATTTTGTAAAACCTTAGAAAACCAAAATTTGGATTGCTCCTTGGGGATTCGAATCTGTTTCCTCCTGATCGCAAGGGCAGAGCATCACTGCTCACCCACAACTCTTGGTTATGTGGTTTCTAGTAGTTAGTATTTCCAGGTTAACACTATTACTTTTGTTTATGATATCCTTTGCTTTTCCCGTTGTCTTCTCGCTTTTGACGTCCAAATTTAAATGCTTCTCTAACCCAGAGATTAAGTACCTGTATATTTGATTTCCTCATATTGGTTGTATTCAGTATTTATATTGATGTAGCTTTCCTTGTGAGGTCCCAAATTTAAACACAACTACAACCCTCATTGTGGTTGCTAAATACTATGTTGCTGTTCTCAGTTTCTGCTCTCAAATTCCTCTCCAGCAACAACAAAAACTCATTGGGAAAGGCTGTTAACCCTAGCAGTTCCAGTATTGCCTGGAGTCCAGTCCTCAACCCCCGCCTACTCCAATCAAGCCACGTATCCTATGGCTAGAAGTTTGGCGGTACCACCCACAATTTTGTGAATTGCAGAGTATATATGTAGGTGGCAATTTTTTTAGTTACAAAGTGCCCATAAAATATTCCATATTCTCAACTAGCCCAAAAAGTGATCACTGTTTTTGATTATTTACATAGAACAATTTATAGCAGCCTCTGTCAATCTGCTGACTTGATATCCCCATTGTTTGAGTTTTATTGCCTGTAGCTTCCTGTATTTTTGTTTGTTGCATAGAATCTGCTGATTGGTTAGTTTCTATCTGATGCTACATATTTCTATACAGACATGTATTATGAGTTGCTAATGGGTTGATGTGAAAAAATGATGTATCTATTGATATAAATATCTCATAATTTTTATTGCTTTAATCATATTTTATGTGAAATTTATGCTATGTTGGTATAGTTGTCTTTTATTTTTAATCAATTTTTTTTCAGTCAGTGAACTAAAATTCTTTACTCTGTTGTTTCTTTAGATCGTTGTTTAAAGCACCATCAGTATTGGAACTTGCCTGTGCATTCTGTGCACAGACATTTGTATCTTGGAGCTCTCTAACAAAACACGTCTTCCACCATGTCTCAGCTGTTTCTGCCCCTCTATATATTTCTACTCACTCTGAAGTATTTGAAGATGATTGGAAACTACAGATTGATAAGTACACTAGTAGAACTTCACAGAGAAGGTAAGATAAGTAGTTCCCATTTAATATTTGGGATACAGACTTCTTGATTTCAGATTTTTTTTTATTTATTTTTTAATTTTTTTTATCAAAAAAGTGGCTAACTCTAGTGAGCATAAGTTTTTACTGAAACTAGAGCTGTGAGTAACTGATTATCATCACTTTAAACCAATGACAAGTTATCTGTATTTCTGAAATTAATAATTAGAAACAAGAATATATGAGATTGCCTTTGCATAAACTGGGTTGATCATTGTTGTATGTGTGCTGTTATAAATTATGAGCACTTCTGAAATTCGAGGGTGAATCGAAAAGTAAATCACACTAACTCATCGTGAGAGCATGCCCTGAGTCATGACTGCAGGCTACAGTGACTGCCAACACATCTGACAGGATGGTTTCTGTGGTATTCACTCCAAATTAGAGGTGTGTGCAACAATCAGATTTCCATGGGCTAAATGGCTCAATTGCACGGACATTCATCATAAAATCTCTGCTGTACATGGTGAGAATGCAATTTCTCGCCCAGGTTTTGTAAAGTGTCTAAGCAATTTGATGCCAGATGTCACAGACGAATATGACAAGGGCAGCCCTGCATCGTCCAGTACCGTTGCAAATGTTGACCACATGGATGGGATCATTAGAGAGAATCAGCACACAATGCTGGACAAAATTTTTTTAGCATGCTGAACATTTCATATGGTAATGTGTTCCACATTGTTCACCAGTACCTTTGATTTTGTAAACTGTGTCAAAGTTGAGGCCAACGTCTGTTCACTGATGTTCACAAAGGACACAGTTTCCAGTCATCACTGGCATTTGTGATACAAGTTTCTACAGTGAATCGTCACAGTGGATGAAATACAGGTCCACCACTTCACCTCTGAAACAAAGAGAACATTGATGGAATTGGTGTACATAACAATGAAAGAAAGCCAATGTCCAACATTCAGCAGGAATTGTTGGCGACACTGTTTGACATGGAGGGTGTGGTGCTGTAGAATTTATGCCAAAAGGCATGACGATCAACTCGATTTCTTATTGTCAAATGTTGAACCGGTTGGTTAATTAAAAAAAGTGGTGAGGAAAATTGACTGCCAGTGTGATTGTGTTCCACAATAATGCAACACCTCACACAGCCTTCTAAATTTCCAAATTGCTGCAGCAATTCAAGGGGGAGATATGGCAACATCCTCTAAACAGTCCAGACTTAGCGCCATGCGACTATTATGTGTTCTGTCAGCTGAAAAAGGATCTTAGTGGTTGACGACTATGAAACGATGAGGTGAAAGCAGCTATCTCCAGGTGGTTATGTAGCGCTGGCTGTAATTTCTACACCTCCACAATGAAAAAGTTTGTTGACCATTACAAGAAATGTTTACAATCTTTTGAGGACTGTGGAAAAGAGAACTTACATTGTATGTTGTCATAGCTGTGTTGACTATGTATAGCTGTTTCCATAAATGGCCATCACATGGAAGAGTAACTTTTTGATTTACCCTCATAGCTTTAGAGAATAATGTATATGTAAATTATCCGTGTTAGATAAGTGTAACGAACTAATAGAACATCAGGTGTTTCGTACCCAGACTGTGATTGACATTCATTTCCTCTGTGAGTTGGATAGCAGTAATAAAAAATGAATTTAGTGGTATGCATTATGGTTTTAAATAATGCAGATAATTTCAAATTTGTTACATGAAACCTATACTTTATCAGCATCTCTTTCATTGCTAAAAACTCCTACTTATACGTGTTTGTCATAATAATTTCCTTTCAAAATAATATCATCGGTAGGCCTACAAGTATAGAAAGTTGTGGTAAATGGTGGCAGAAGTATGAAATTGTCTAGAATATTTCCTGTTCATAAAAAAACTGTTTTACTTTAACAAATATTATTTATACAATTATAAATTTGTAATGGAGCTGTGTCTGCTACTTTTCCAGCATTATATAAAAAATACTCAATTGATTTTGGGATTTGACTATTTAAAGAATGGGGTATGTCCTAAAATGTGAGATATATATTACCACCTTACATCATTTGTCATCAGACAGGAAATCAGAATTTCTTTTGAATATTGACTAGCATTACCTACTATGTGGCACAATCTGTAAACTATAGAATTAATTTTGAGAGGACTTTTACAGTTTGAAAATTTAGATTTTGACTTAAAATAAAAACAGCCATATCTAAGGGATGTAGTTACTATTTTAATAGTAAGTTCTTATCTGGGTTCTTTTAAGTACAAAACCATTAATTTTGAGTTCACTGGAGAAAGTGGATACTGTTGTGAGTTATTTTGTTTTCCAGGTGATATTATAAAATTTATATGTCTATTTTCTTAAACTGTTTGTGCTACATGCAATAAATTCTTTAGGTAAGGTGACTTATTAAAATATATTTAGAAATATTCTACAATACAGAGTCACGTGTTATAATTGAAACAGTGATGATAGTAAAATTCTACTATGGAAAAATTATTACCAACATTAAATTTGTATCAGTTGAATAACTATTATTGTGCTGTAGTTGTTTTAAGATATTGAGCATACTGTACAACAAATAAGGATACATCTTCAAAAATACTGTATGCAAGGGGACTAACAGTATGGGATGTTGAGAGTGTTTTAGAGATATTTTATGATTTATAAAAACAGCAATAATAAAAAATCTGAACATTCTCATATATTTCCAATTATAAAAGAGAGTGGAAGGTGAATATTTTTTCAGTTAGTAGTCAGTAGGCAATATGAACCTGTTCACTTGTCTTATGTGAAACTTTCCCCCACCACTGCTCCTCTAAATAAATGGCTTTGACTTTGCTCTGGCTCTCTTCATGTAAGTGTTTCTTGCATATCTCATTCATTTTTGGTGATTTGTGTTCCTGGAACATAGTTCATAATTGAGTAAAATGGAGAAACCTGCACAGTACTAATTCTCTTTTGTATATGTTGATATCCTATAAATAAACATGTCTAATATAAGAGATTGCTAATTATAATATATCAATTAGGATGAATGTAGGTGAGTGACATCATTTCTCATTTAAGGGTGAGTTAGGGTTGTTTAGGAAAAATCTAATCTGAGGGCTTTTCAAAAGTCACAGCAGTAGTACAAAACAGGGATTACCAGAGGAGTGAGAATATCTTGTTTCCTTCTTTTTGCTTGGACTCTGGTAATATTTGTATGTAATTTTCTATTTGTGATTAATTTGCTACCAGCAGGCCTCGTAGCTCCTCTGGTACACTTTTTGGTGATCCGTTTTCTTGTGAGTGTAATGCTCATTTATCACCATACAAAATTACAGTGTAAAGAGACATTAAATATGATGCATACCAAGAAATTTGTCCATTTATCACATGTAAGATATGAATTACATTTTTTATAACATTTGTTGAAACTCTGAGTGATTCCATTCCCCCGACATGGTCTCAGGGAAGGCAATGCATTCATGGGTATAGTTGTCCTATATTTTGATTAAAAAGATCGATAAATGGCCTTACAATATCAAGTTTTACTTGGGCCAATGCAGTGATTAGACTGGCTCATTTGGCTATGTAAAGAAGATTAGTTATTATAATGTACAGGAGTCATGGGTAATATGGTGCTTTGGTATATCATTTAGTGTCCTTCAATAATTTTCAGTGTTTTTACATTTAAGTAGTGATAACAGAACACTGAGTGAATATACAAACATCGAAAATTCAATACATTAGTGAGCATAATATTTGATTCTTACAATGTTGTGTTTGAGGAATTATCAAAAACAGTGTGTCTGGACAATCTTTCCATGGTGAGGTCAGTCATGATTTTTGAGCAATAATTTGCCTTCCTTTATATCTGAAAAAAGCAGTCAAATAATTACTATATGGTTAGGATTGGAGAGGTAGAAATACCCAATTAATAACTTACAGTTTCGCAACTGAGTCCACAAATTAAAATACAGTATTTGGATATATTACGTTGTCTTACTTTGACAGTTTTTCCACAATTCAGAGATATTGAAAAAAAGGTTATGTTTCATACTGCCTTCACGATAAACTGTGACTATACTTTTACTTCAAAATAATAATAGTGCCGATATTACACAGTTATGCAATGGTTAGCCTACCCTAATTACTTAGGATGCAATAAAACGTTACTATGTCGACATCTTAAATGTTACGAGTTAATACCACTTTGGAACTCAATCCCTTTTTAAACCGTTTTGACCTGAAAAAAAAAATATGGCTCAGACACTCCATACATGGGGACATTTTACTACTTGTTTCTTAGGTACTAAGGAACGTCTGTGCCAAATTTCAGCTCTACTTTTTTTGTGGTTTAAACCTAAAATGCCTGGGCTATGGGTTTTACATTGTGTCTGAAATTGATGCTTTGAAATTTTGGTTGATTTATTCTTTTAAGTGGATTTTTGTGCCATTTATATTTTCAAGTAATATTGTACAACCTTTTATGGCATTATGATATGTGCATTGTAGAGAATTTGACTTTGGTACAATATTAGTTGTTGGAGGCAAAGTGTAGTGGAAAATAATAATGACTATTTATTTCTGGGAGTTAATTGAAACAAATTCTTAGTGTGTTTTGATGTGTAATATTTTAATTAATTTTGACTTCAGAACAAATAATTAAAAAATCGGTAATAGTTTTCTTTTTATTGAGTGTTGTGGGTGAGCAGCTAGAGCTCTGGCCTCGCATTCAGCACACCAGTTTGAATCCCCATCCACGTATCCATATTTTGGTTTTTGTTGATTTCTCCAAATCACTCCAGGTGAATGCCAAGATGCTTACTTCAAATGACCATGGTCAAATTCCTTCCTGTGCCCTGTCCCTAGTCCCATCCCACCTCTAATAACCTTAACATTGATTAGGCATAAAGCCAAAAGTAAAAAAAAAAAACACAGTTTTTTTGTTAACCTAGTAGGTGAGTGGTATTTCTGTGACCTCACATTTAAGAATATATGGGTTTGAATTCCTGTTTCGTCATCCATAGTTGGGATTTCCATCACTTCCACAAATTATTTTAGGCAAACGTGAGGATCATTCCTTTAAATGGTTGTGGTCAAATTCTTTTCTTTCCTTGCCTCCAATCATTTCCAGTCTCTAATGACCTCAACATTGGCAAAGCATAAAGGTTTAATTAAAAAAATTGTTTCTTTGTCTGTTACTTATAAACCAATTAATTATCACATTTGTACTTATAAATTTACATTAAAATGTACTACTGCTTGTTCTGGTCCACCATTTGATTTCCTGGTGTGGATTTAGGAACCAGTAGGCAGCTCACATATAACGAGATCAACTCACTGTAATTTAATCATCGGATGCCTCTGAACACAGTTTAGAAACCAGGTGCCAATAATTGCACTAAAAATTAATAGTTAAGTTAATATGGGTTGATGCTGTTTGAATGCCTTGCTTGGCTCTATGGGTTTGAAACTTGGCATATGTAATCCAATTATATTTCATTTTTTACAGAGGGGCCTAAATTAATAGATATTCCTGCTTGCTCAGACCATCAGATTGAAACCGAGTGAACATATCACCAATGTCTGATAACTGTTTCTAGTCTTTGATTTCATATTTAAAACAGGCACTTGGTAACCAGTCACAATAGCTCGGTAGCTGATAATTATATGTTACTTCAAATAATTTTGAACGTTTCCTGTTTAGTCTCAGCTTACGAGAGTATGAGTTTGGAGTAACTGATTTCAGCATATAGGATGCGAGGGCTATGTATGTGATATAATACTTCTAGTTTCTTCACAAAAAATACTCTGACTATCCCTTCTTGGTTCTATTATTGTAAGACTATCAGGATAATGATTCTATATGGTGCCACCTGACTCCATTCTGAGGTGAATGATTAAAATGGAAACTGTCATGGGAAAAATCCACCACAAATATCCCCAAAGTACTGCCCTTATATTATCCTCATTTTACAATGATTTTGTTGGGTGTGCCTGAAATGCCTAATACTTATCGGGATTCTACTAACTAACTGCAAGGTAGTAAGAGGCGTTGCTGCGTGTAACTTAGTAATTTCAAAATTTCTCTAAAGAAACTGAGTGTTCAAAATGAAAAGACTAATTGAATATTAACTTGACCAAGGCAACATTTTATTTTCCTCTATAAATGATCATGAAAATTTTATATGGATATCGCAAATTTCATAATTATTGTGCTTTAAAGATGGTCTATAAAAAGGTGTTGTTATATTTCATGAGTCCCAATATACAAAGACTTAATTCAGTCTTTTATCTAGTGGTCAGGTTTGCTGAGTAGTCTAATGTGCCTAGATAGAATCTTGATTATCAAATGGGACTGTGTATTCGAATCCTACACCTGACAATTTTGTTTTTAATGCCCATGGTGTCTATAGACAGTGGCTGGCATATTTAGCAACATTGTGCAGTGGTGAATCACACATAACTGGGCTGTGTATAAATGCAGGCAAAGTGACTGTCATTCTAATTTCTCATGCACCTTGTTTTGGTACTACATGTTACTTGAGGATGGTTTAGGTGTAAAACTATTTATGTGCACCCCTCTTGTCTAGCTTTACCTTTAAATTTGTATGAGATTAGTCTGCTCCTATATCGACCCTTCAGCTATACTTAGGCATTATTCTATTTTTCACAGAATTTCCTCCTGACTGCAAGAGCAGAGTGTTCCCTTTTTACTTGGATTGAAATAGTAAATATTTTTTGATTGACATTAATATTTTTATTCTTTTTATCTTCTTGCATTGGGCTTCGGAATTTAAATGTTTATCCAGCCTTGGGCCTAAGTACCTACATACTGGATTTTTGCAAATAGGTTTAATCAGTCTTTACATTGGAATTATGATATAGATTTCTTTAAGAGGCACGAAATTCATTCTAATACAACTATAACTATCACTAAGATTGATGAATACTATATTGCTGGTAATTTCAGTTTTTGTTCCAAAATTCTGCCTGGAAATATGTGTTTAATCTCACCAGTTCCCGTGTTGTCTAAAGTATTTGTATGCCATTTCTAGTCCTTTATCATAATGGTTGACGAATTGACCCTTATGGGTATCCTCTCGTCAGAAGCTCAGTTATGGCCATTTTCTAGCCTCTCAAAGTGGAAACAGGAATCCCATGTTATTTATTGGCTGTGCCCCTAACATTTCCTGAAAAGTGTTCACTGCCTAATACTGCATATTACAATCAAGACTGGCATGGCTATAAGTATTTCATAAGCTACTATGAAAATAAATATTATACTGATTTATCTAAATATCTCAGATTTTTTATTGCTTTAATATTTCATGTGACACAATGTATGCTATTTTGATATACTTTTCTATTAACTTTAACTTTAAACCCTATTTTGCAGTAAGCAAACTAAAATACTTTTTTCTGTTTGTTTCAGATACTTGTTTGAAGCACCTTCAGTGTTGGCACTTGCCTGCATATTCTGTACACAGACATTTGTATCTTGGTGCTCTCTAACAAAACACGTCTTCAGCCATGTATTGGTTGTTTCTGCCCCTTTGTATGTTTGTACACAGTGCCCTGAAGTATTTGAAGATGAGGTGAAACTGCAGATGCATAAATACACTAGCAGCACATCACAAAGCAGGTAAGGGAAGGACTTTTTATTTTATATCTGTGCTGCAATTTCTTGTGCTAATATTGGAATTACATCCACCTGATTATCATTACTTTAAGCCAATGACAAGTTATATCTAAACTTACCAATAATAGAAATTTGTATATATGCAGTTGTTTTTAGTGAATATGATGTTGCCTGTTAAACTGTGCTTTTATAAATTAAGGCCTATCTGAAATATCTTCTGAGAATAATAGAAAAGCAGCTTCTCTTGTGTCTGCTTTCAATATTACCTCCCTTGGCATCTGTGGCTAACTAGTCTTGGTTATTCTCTGATTATAGTAGATCTCCAGTTATCCAAATCAATTGTGACCAGATCTCATTTAGATGATAAAAAAATTCGCATAAATGGATTTTTTTCTAAAAAAGGGTCTATTTGAATTAATTACTGTATGTTTGTTGAAAATGGGAGAAAAGGACTATTTTTAAAGAAAAAGAACTTTCAATTAATTAAATAAAAAGGCAACAATTTTACTTGTTAAGTGTACTTACAAGTTCTGTACATTAGTGTAGTATGTACGTACCATACTGTAAATCAGAGTCATTGCTTACTGAACGTCTGTCAAAGTAAGCTGTTTGACTGTATTCATCCATTTTCGGGCATCAAAGTTGTGTATACCCTTGACAGTGAGAAGTTGCATGTGGTCACACTTGGGCTGATGCTCCATCCACTTAAACACAGTTTCAAGGCTGGAAAACGATTGGATAGCTGAAGGTTCCATGTTTGCTTCAACTTCAACATTATGGTCGTCTTCTTCCTCAACACTTTCTTCTCTCACACATTGAATAAGTTCATCATCATTTAGAATTTCATACCCATGGTCTAATGAATCACACATCACCCACTTTCCTATATCTTCAGCACTAACTTCTGAATATTCAGGAATCTTCAGAACAATGTTTCTGAATTTCCATCTTAATCAAAAGAGTGATTTTGGTTTTCAGCGATTCAGATAGTCAGTGTTTGGGTGATTGGAGTTCTACTGTACCAAAGTTTTTTCTTACTGACATTAGGTTTACTATATGAGAGGGTAAGATTTGGCCATCATGTTTTGAATTGGTTTAATTGAAATTTTAATTTAACAGATAAAAGGTTATTTCCTGTAACCAGAAGTTTGGTTGTATAACTTGCATTTTGTTTACATTATTGCCATTACTTTTAGCCATCAAAAAGTTATGTGTGGTCTTAGAAACAACAATCAAACTTAAGTAATAGTCTTAATGGTTATATGTCTCAAGGCTATATTACTATATATTTTGACAGATCTTTAATTCTTTCTAAAAATAGCATATTATTTGGTGTCCAGTGCCAATGTAGCTTCTTTATTTGCCAGTGTGTGCTATTCAGTGTTGGTAATTAATATACTGCATATTAAAAAGATTCTAATTCAGAAATAAGGTTACCATATCAAGAGCTGTGTTTTTATGGAGCCACTGAAATTATTGTTCGAAAGAAGCAGTCTGTACGAATGATCAGTGTTAGTCTGATATTAATAAACTGAAAGTCCCCAAACTGCAATTTCCTTTGAGTATAAATTCAATTCCTCTACAAGTCAGGCCTTAAAGATTAATGTTCTATTTTTGAGTATGACTTACCATTTATGACTGATAATATGCTGACCTGCATTTAGACTGGTTAATTAATTACTGAATAGTGAATTTGTATTTATTTAAACAAACAGGTTTCTTTTATATTTTTCATAAAATTACTGCCTGTGTAGAGAGGGTAATGTTTATATGCTAAATCATGTTACCAATTGTAAGAGGAGTATAAATGTATGCAGACAATTTTTCTCTTCTTTATATACTCCTCAGAAGTAAATCAGAGGCACCAGGTAAAACTCACTATTTAATTTAATATATTTTTTGTGGTCTTGGAATTAACATCTTTATACAACATATAAGTCTGAATATACTTTTGGTTTTGTTATATTTGACCATAATATATTGAGTGGCAAATAAATGTGTCCATAATATTTCTATTTTAATTTGAAATGGCAGTAATGCTTTTATGATTCATGATTTAGATTAGAACTCCTTTTTTTGCTTTTAGAATAAATAATAAGTATGATGCAATACAGTAAAAACTGCTGGAGGCAAATATATGTATTGTTTCAGGATTTCTCTCTAAACAAATTTGTCATTTCCACTTTTACTAATGTAGGCATATGGAGACTTAAAAGTTAAAAATAATAGTATTTTTCCTTTGTTTTCTCTAGTATCAGTTTAGACTCTTTAGTCAACAATAATATATCAGTCTTGAATGATGGTGAATTCGCATTCCTGGTTTTTGGTAAATGATGTTTACTTAATTTTATTGTTAGGAAGAATGGTGTAAATTGACCACTATAAATCATCCTAGGTAAGGAGTTTCTCCTGCCAGTTACATCTATAAAGTGTCTTGTAGATTTGTTAGTTCTGATATTGTTAGGTGATCTCAGGTTTGTGGGCTAAAGAGATTTATATCAAGACCTTATATTTCATTACTGAGTATGAATGTGTAGATGTTCATGAGATCAGTTAGTTTTAAATTTGTGTTGTTATTTTTTCAGCAGCATGTAAGTTAGTTTGTAAAAGATCACCTAATATTTTTCATGTTATTGGATCATAAATTCTATTTATGTCTCTCACCAGTAAAGAATTCTGAAGTATATTGAGATGATCACCTTCATATATTCTTAGAAAAGCAAACTGAATAAAGCAATATGCACTGAATTTTGATGCCTGTATGTTACTAACTCAAAGTTTAGGTCCAGTCACTACAGCATTGAATATGCAGCAAATTGCATCTCTGTCATTAAGTTATAAGTAAAACAATTTTACTTTATCTTGGAAGATTTGAGGATGATGTGAATGTTGAAACATATCATGAACCATTTTTGCACTTAGGGACTGTAGTCTTACAGGACCAGAGTAGAGAGATCTGGTCAGACCAGAGTTCATTTGGAATAATGTCCTAAAATTCTTTGGAATTTTATTTGAATATAGTTCAAACTATATTTTTAACTTCATTATTATAGAACACTGCTGAAAACTGAAAATAATGTAGCTGAATCAACATTGTTATTACAAGATGTGTACATCCTTTAGTGAAAATATATTGTGCTATGCAAGTTGACATGAATTAGCAGACAGTCAGGTTTGGCACTATCCACACACGCATCAGGGTGTGAAATACTCCTTGCTGGCTATTCTGATAACAAATGTTTTTTAATGTTATTGTGACTGAATGTACTAACTAGATATGTTGGCATAAACTGTTATCACTGTAGTTAATATTTGTATATTTGTATATTTATTGTATAAACTACAGAGAACATCTGTAGCATTACAAAGACAGTAAAATTAATACATCAATGCATTATAAATATTCCAAATTTATATCATGTTAGCTGCTACGTCATAAAAATCTTCAATTTTATATAAACAGTTATTAACAAGTAATTTTTTTATTACATTCCTGAACATTTTATTTGGAAGTAATCTTATTTTCATTGGTATGGCATTAAACAGCTTGATGGATACATAGTAGAAAGTTTTTTGAGTGCAGGTATACCCACACCTGAAGAAACCTATGTTATCTCTATTTCTAGTACTGTAAGTATGACTCACACCTAACAGTTCATATTTGTCATAGTTCTCCTTAATATACATTAAGCACTGAAAGGTAAATATAGCTGGTAGAGTCATTATACAATCCCGTGTGTCAGTTAAACCAGTGTATCTGTAGCCAACCAATATATAGCCAGCTACCAACATCACTTTTTCTCATTGGCAGCTGAATTCTAAGATTTGCTGTGGTAGCAATGCAATTGCTAGAAGTGATATCGTGGTACACATCAAAACTTCAATTAAAATTTTTAAGTAATATTTCATACATAATAATGTTACTGATGACTGGTGTGCAACTTTTATACAGTTTCTCTCCATAAAGCAATGTTCTTTTCCTTGATCAGTGTACACAGATTCACAATTAATCACATGAGAAACACACAAATCCCTAATTACTCAACTCCTATCATGCTCTCCATAATTCATAAAATAAAAGTTCAGTATTTGAGTGCTGTTACAAGAGGATTTAGGAATGTGAAGAAAGATGATATAAAAATTGTTATAATTAGACCATAATATACGATAAATCTGAATCTGAAATAAAAATTAAATGAATTTTTGTACCATTTACTGAGACTTACCAAATTCAAGTAAATGATTGTATCTACAAAATAATGATTTTTAACCCTTTAACTGCTACGGTTTGCCCAGCCGAGCCCTCGCTTGAGTGTTGCTTTGTTTAGGCCTAAGCTGTTTGCCTGCCCTGGAATGCCGCGTTCGACCAGACCGCTGTGTATTGAATATATCTGGAGCGTTGTGTGTGATGTTCTTCTGCTGTCGCTCTGCGATTTGAAACCCCAGATACAAAATAAATGCTGTTAATATAACATCTAAAGTTTTTCAATTTAAAGCTCCTCTAATAGTGAATGTCTGTGTAAGCAAACATGCAGGTACTTTATATACTAAATAGATATTACAGCAACTGAAATGTTTTTAGTTTGTGAGCGTAGTAATTTATATGGAGAGAACCTTTCCGAATACCTTTAACAAATTCTGCACATATTTTTCAGCCTTCTTTTTGACCCGAGCTATGGACCGCCACTGGCGAAGTTAAAATATATGTATTTATTTCGTTAAATTTTAGAGGCGTATAAAGGTAATCTAATTATTACTCTGCAGTTACCCATAGTTAGTAATTCTTTTTGTGTGATAAGCCTTGAAAAATGGTACGACACACAGTGATACATTACATGTTCTGCTTTGGTTTCTCGACGCACTTTCTGTTTCGAACATACAGCGCATAACGCATTTGAATTTGAAATATGAATGAAATTGGGAACATGTCTCCCAGTAAATCCTTGACGATATTCTTTATCAGAGCTTCTTCCATTGCTAGGTTCGTTCTGTTCTGTGGTATATGCTTCAACAAGTTGTCTAAGTAAGCGTCCCTAAATTGCGTGAGGTGAAATAGGGGAGGGTGGGTCCAGCGAAATATTTCCAAAGGGGAGAGGGGGTCAACGGAAATCTCATGTGAGATTTTTTGGACTGTAGAGCTAAAAAAAAAGTCCACAAATGACGTGAAAGTCGATGTATTTTCTCGAAAAGTGCAACTTTGGAAGGTTGAGATCTAAAAAAAATGGTCTCAAAACTTGTGAGGGTGATTTCTAGGGAGGGTGAGGGTCTCACGGACCAGATCTTACAAAACGGGGGGGGGAGGTGGGGGGTCCGGAAATCCTGAAAAACACATCACGTAATTTAAATTTATGGATGCACCCTTACCTGAGACAGATGTAACTCTGCAACTGGAATTTTTTGTCCGGTTACTACTCGGTGAAGAGCCTGAGCATTTAAAATGCAGTGTTTGAGAATGTGGAAAAAGAACTTTTTAAACCAGTTCATAGTGAAAATATAGTGTGAATTGATTTTCGCGTATCTGTTGGTCTCATCAGCAATAGATATCATATGATATTCTGTTAGAAATATGAGTAAAAATGACAAACTGCTGGAATGATAACCTAATCCACACTTGTGTCCTACAGCTTAATCGTCAAGCACATGTGGTCAAACGTGTCACTAAAGCATTCTCTTTTTCGACACATTTCGCCCTCACTATCTGTAGCTTCAAATTCTGCAGAATTTTCACATCTGGTGGAGACAAATGGTTATTTTCCACTAGCTGATATACACGGCTTAGGAATATTACGTCGAGATCCTATCGTAGGGTAATCACTGTCATCCATATCGAATAGATCATATTCACTGTCGCTTCTAGTAAGAATCTTCTTGATTTCTTCTGCTGTACAAACATGACGGCGTGCCATTTTCTCAGCGAAAAAGAAAAGAAAAGATCAACCCAAATTAAATCGCAGCTGCCAACGCTCAAGGGCCGAATGAGGAAAACAACTAACCACCCTGGCTGCAAATATGGCTTCATGAATAGGCCGGTACGAGACTAGTGCGTTAACGCGTGCAGAGCACAGACAGAGTGGCAAGGCGGCGCGCGTATACATGTCTGGAGCACCTGTGCGCATTAGTAGCCACGCGCGTTAATACGTCTAGAGCAGTCAAAGGGTTAAAACTAATATCAAATGTAGAGAAAGTATGGAAGAACTAAACCCACCCTAGCATTGCTTTAGGTAACAACCCTTTTGTTGTGAGTTCTATGAGTTGCTTCTAATATTTTCCAATATTATCATTAATTTTTACTCAATATCAAGTTATAAACATTTGTTAACTTATTCCGAGTACTTTTTGAATGATATTTGCAATCCCATAATTTTATCATTCTGAATTTTCTACCAACATCTTTTTCCAGGTGTCATCATGCCATTCCTGTTCAAGATCAGCAGCAGCCTTACACTTCTGAAATTTTTGGAAAGTCTTTTGCGAGATCTAGCCATCTTTTAACACATAAAATATTTCACTTATCTGAGCGTTCTTATACTTGCGAAATCTGTGGAAAGTCATTTGTCAGGTCTAGTACCCTTATAAAACATAAAAGAGTACATACAGGTGAGGTTCCTTATTCTTGTCAAGTTTGTGGGAAGTCTTTTCTGATACTTGGTCACCTTATAAGGCATAAAAGAATTCATTCTGGTGAGCGACCTTATTCTTATGGAGTTTGTGGAATGTCCTTTGCCAGGGCAAGTTCACTTCGAGATCATAAAAGACTTCACACAGGTGAGCTTCCGTTTTCTTGTAATGTTAGTGGAAAGTCTTTTGGGAATTCTGGTAATCTTATGAGACATAAAATAGTGCATAAAGGTGAGCGTCCTTATCCTTGTGGAGTTTGTGGAAAATCCTTTCGATTTTCTAGTGAACTTATAGTACACGAAAGAACTCATACAGGTGAGCGTCCTTATTCTTGTGGAGTTTGTGGAAAATCTTTCATGAGGTCTGGTGATCTTACAACACATAAAAGAGTTCATACAGGAGAGCGTCCTTATCCCTGTGAAGTTTGTGGAAAATCCTTTGTGATTTCTAGTAACCTTATAGTACACAAAAGGGTTCATACAGGTGAGCGTCCTTATCATTGCGAAATTTGTGAAAAATCTTTTACAAGTTCCAGTAACCTTAAAACACATAAAAGAGTACATACTGGTGTGCATCCTTATTCTTGTGAAGTTTGTGGAAAATCCTTTGCGATTTCTAGTCACCTTATAGTACATAAAAGACTTCATACAGGTGAGCGTCCTTATCGTTGCGAAATTTGTGAGCAATCTTTTACAAGATCCAGTAACCTTACAACACATAAAAGAGTTCATACTAGTGTGCATCATTATTCTTGTGAAGTTTGTGGAAAGACTTTCGCCTATTCCAGCCACCTTACAACACATAAGAGAGTTCATACAGGAAAGCATCTTTATTCTTGTGAAGTTTGCGGAAAGTATTTTGGAAAGTCTAGTAAACTTATAACACACAAAAGAGTTCATATCGGTGAGCATCATGATTCTTGTTGAGTTTGTGGAAAATCTTATGTGAATTGCAGTCAACTTGTATGATATAAAATAATTTATATAGGTGAGCATCCTTAACATTAGGTAGTTTGTCAGAAATCGTTTACACAATCTAGCAGATTTATAGCAGATAGAACAGTTCATAAAAACTGAACTGCCTTTAATGGAAAATAATTTAAAGTGTTTTGTGGCCTTAGAATGCATGGATTAGCATTCGTATTCTTGTGAAGTTTATGGAATGTTGTTTGCAGTGTGTTTATAAATAAGTAGCCTTATAGCGTTTAAAAGAGTTCATACAGCGAGGACACTTATCATTGTAAAGTTTGTGGAAAGTTATTTAAAGAACCTAGTTATAAAAAAACATCATACTTGATATTAATGTAAGTGACCAACTTTGTGCAGTTTATGGGAAATCATTTAATCATTCTTTTAGCTGTAATCTTCATAAAAGTAATTATATATTATTCTGTGACAAGTTGTGTAGTCATTCTAACCGAGTAAACTTTGTTGTGAATATTGTATGATATCAAGTCACCTAGTAATATATAAAAGAATTGCTATTCTAGTCACATTTTTATAAAATCATTTAATCTCTATTGTATCCTAATAAATTGCAAAAGAAACCATATAAATGATTTAATTTATGTGATGGTAGTGGAAAAATACTTAAGCAGTCAACTAGCTATAAAACTCATAAAATGGTTGTATGGGTTAGCAGCCTTATGCTTGTCATTTGTAGATAATTGTGCATGTAGTCAAATTAACTTACACCTACACTGGTAAGCTGCCTTATTTTTATGAAGTTTGTTGTAAATAGTTTCTATATAAAATAAAAGTATCTATATGATTGAATAATGTTAGGCTTACACAGATTGTTGAAAACATTTAAAAAATATAACTCATCAAAGATGACATAGGTGTGAGATACCGTATGCTAATAAAACTTTATACATATCATACATATTATCTTGTAACCTCAAACAGATGTCACTGTAATATAATCTTCGTGGGTTCACTGCCGGAATGTGTTGGTGAAAGACGAGCTTTCTGCGACTAACTCTGGCACCATCTTCAGGTCTGGTGCTCGCGCTATGATGACCAGATCTGGTGCTGACATGTCCTTTTTATAGGCTACTGCCCCTCCCCTCCCAACCACCGCTCTCTGTAGATACCACCAACCACGGCTCCGTATTGCGCCCGCAGTGCTCGGTGGCCAATCTGGACATTCTGTCCTTTTGTTTGAAATGATGTTAGTGATGCCTGGAAGCTGGCTTGATCCTTGCGAAGACAACCCAATATTTATTAAATTATGATATCTTATTGTTTTAAAGTAAATTTTTCAGAACTTTGTTCATACTTTCTATTAATGTTTGGTGAATTGGATAGTATGTTATCCGGATGAAATATTTGGTTGAACTATTTGCAGAAAATCGATTCCTCAGTCTAATAGAATTGTGATAATGTTTTGTCAAATTCTATTAACTATTTTGTTAGGTTAGGAAGTATTAGAAACTACATTAACAACTATTTTTGCTATTGTGTTGAGAGAAATTTACATTACTAAAATTTTTGGATTTATTGTTTTGTTTTAGTTTAGTGAGATAATACTGAATAATATTAACTAATGATAATGGTATTATTATTTCTTTGCCTTCTTCTTGTGGTGAATAAAACAACTATGAATATAATTTTAATGTATTTTTTCCAATATTTATGCATCCAATAATTCAGTGCTTTTGATTACTTTTCGATAACATCGTTTTTTGTTTTTTTTTTGTAATTGGTTACTCTGTGTGTGTGCTATAATTGTTGTTTAAATTCAATTTATTTAATTTATCTTTTTGTGTTTGTTTGCTTGAACTATTGGTAGCATTATTTGAAGGCAATAATGTGTCTAAGGTATTTTCTTAAAGGATTATTATTTGGTAATGACCAATATGATGAACTTTTGATTTTCAATACATGTAATAAAATATAAACGTCTTCTTTCTTTATAACTGTTCATATTTCACATACACAAAAAAATGTTTTGAGAAGACTTGTTACCTCATTAATGTTGCTAAAGATGTGAGTGTTGATGTTAGTCATGGTTCATAAGCATTTGTGCCCTTGTTCCTCTGTGACCAGTGGTGTTTTTAATTACTGATAGTCAATGAGAGTACTGTTTCTAATAATGGTTTTATACATTTTTTTAGAATGCTTTGTGTTTTTCGTTTTGTATTTACAACTGTATTACAATTGGTTTTTTCTCGGTATATAACTTTATTAACTCTCACTTCTTAGTATTGAATATATATCAAGCATGCCTTAGATATTAATAGTCGCAAATAACCTTCCTGTCCATGCTGGTGGTGCTGTAGGTTTTTAGAAATATTGTCCATATTTATTAGAGGTTTTTTGTTGTAGACAAACTTTTATAATTATCTTTTTCTCTGCTGTGCTTAACATATTGTTTGGAATAAATAATCTATTCTGATTCATAAAGAAGAAAGTGTTCCTTCCTCTATCACTAATTTTGCAATTTTCCAACCAGTACATACAGCATACAAAGAGAATGAACTGCAGTGTGTATTTAAAACCTTCTAATTTGAAATATTACCAGTGGTGTTGCAGAACGAAGATCTAGTCTGTGAACAAGCTGCTGAGGCTCTCTGGATGAATCTGATGGAGGTAAAGCTCTCTATTACAGTTGTTGTTGAGGCATCAGGCTTTGATCAATAAATAGTATTAATAACAGAGCTTAATAGGTGATCTCATAATGCCAAAGCCCAGCATATATTTTGTGCAGACACAACTTTGATCCTTACTGTGGCAGTGAATATTTTCGTTATCTATTGTTTTCCTCAGCCTCTCCATGTAAATAGTAGGATGATTTATTTGAATCACAATAGGAAAAATAGTTTCTGTTTCTTTTCCCCAATCCACTCCCCGCTCTAATGACGTTGACAACCAGTAAAACCCCCACAAAGAAACTGTTATTCAGTGGGCAGATGAAGTGTATTTGATACCTACATTGTACCCAGTTCTCATACCATCTCTCAGTATTTAAGTATGTAACCTATTGTTTCGCTGATATACTCTTCAGTATCTATTCCAATTGGTGCAGGATTCTGGGTAGTATCCCTTTTAGTACTGACCGTTAGTTAAAAGCCAACATAAAAGTAGGCTGCCATAGGTCTCTTGTATGCAACATTTTCTTGAAACATTTGAGGCATTTAATAATTACACACATAAAAATAGTGTTGTGGTGTGCTGTGGATTTACTGGTTCTTGTTATCTTTTATGCATTTACTGTGATAAAATGAAATGGTGATACTTATTCTACTTAGATTACAAATGTAGTAATGTGACCCCTAAACTATTTTGTTTAGTGAAAAGTATTACATTTTATGGCCTGTAAATTTTAGTTTTCACAGTTTGATAACATTTTGTATCCAATTATATCATACTTTATGATAAGTATGTAGAAACAAGAATAACTCTTAATTATGTTTTGTTAGGTTTGTTATGATATTGTTGTTGGAATTTGCTGTTCAAAGACATTGTAATGTTCTGTTTCTATCTTTATTATTTTCTCTCATGAACCATATGTAGTGTGATAATTTAATGTAAATAAATTTTTCAAACAAATGTATTTCATGAAATAGAGAACAGGATCTATAAGGCTTATTGTTGTTTCTACTTAGAGTGGACTATGTAAAGGATCAGTTTCTGAATTCAGGATCCGTTTTCTAGATGAAGAACTCTTAAACTGGTGAAGTGAATGATTATGGTTTGGTGACGAAAGTAGAAAGACTTTATTAGAATTGCAGGCAGTGAACCCCGAAGAACTCTGCCGGGCATTGCATCTGATCATAGTATGTCGAATGCTTGCTTTGTGAACATTACTTCCTCATTATATTCTTCCCTTTTGTGTGTGGTAATCAGCAACCTATTGTTTGAAATTGTCTACTGGGGTATAACTTCAGTTTCTAAGTAGTATTAGGGATTCAGTTTAAGGGGAGACGGAAGGCAATTTTTATCCCTATTCTACCAATGCTATTTTATCCTTTGAATAGGTACACTTTCAAGAAGAACTATAAGTGATAAAACAATGAAATTTTTACTGAATATATAAAACATATATGTCTGAATTTACAAGTAAAATTAACATAATACCTCTTATGGTTTTGAAGGAATTTTTTTTTTATTCTTTCAGAAGTAAAATTTAACTTTTTTAGTACATTAATTATTATAAAACAGTTGCTGATTGTTTGGTGGATTTCAATTTACTTGTAATGATTTATTACCATCTTAAGTACAAATAGACCAAATTTCATCTTTCTAACCCCATTAGTTTATCAAATAATGGTACCTGAAAATAAAAAAATGTAGTTTTGAGAAAAATCAATTTAAAGTTTAATATTGAATTCTAGTATAGTTATTAATGAGAATTACTAACCACTAATATTTTCCTGCACCATACTGAGCATCATCTGAATCATACTGATCTTCTTTTCTTCTCTTGGTCCCTCTTCTTTTCTGTCTAGCTTCTTTTGTGCATTTTAAATTAGCAATATCGGCTTTGCGGATTCTCTCTTTATCTATTTGTACCAAGGAGTTTGCAGTATTTCCACTGGATTTTATGCCCAATAATTCCAAGACATCCAATTTTCTAGTTACACCATCATTGAAGCATAAAATAGCATCATAAACACCAAATTTGAGGGTTGTTATCTGCACAAATACAGTTTTTGGTAACCGGGTCCAAATGACAGAATTCACACATTCATTTAAATTTTGGGTTTTCCCATGAAGACATTTCTTCAACAACGTATCTTTACACAGGTCTCTAAATATAGGTTTAATTTCATTCATTACTGCTTCAGGTAAAGAATGTTTGTGGTCATATCTGTCACTTCTCCTGTACTTGCACCAAGTGTCAGGATCATTCGGGCAAAGAGAGTGCACAGGATTTTCATTTGTGGATAGCTTATGGAAAAAGATAGCCCATACAGCTTTTTTCATGTTTTCTAAATTCTCTACATTTCTTCTGATGGCCAAGCCATAATAATTCTGTAATCTATCTATTTCAACATTTGTTAGGCGACCTTTACCACCTAGCTTCTTACCATTTTCCAATACAATTTTTGACTTTTCTTTTAATAATCTTCTCAACCTGGAACCCATTCTCTTCTGGACATGCCCAATGCACTCTAATTTAGAAATTGTGACATTAGGACCATAGGGTTGTTCTGCACATACCCGGTCAAAAACCTTGCTGTCACCATCCCCTAAATACTGGGTGTATAAAAAACAATAGAAGCATGAAATAATATCTCTGCATGGCGCCAAACGGAAGGCGTGGCGTTTAAATGTGAGATTGCACAGAGCGTCAGGAAAACCATCATAACTCACGAAAAAATTGTTGGATTTTTATAAAACAAAAACTGTTTTACTCAGAAAATACCAGGCAGTTCAAATACGCTAAAATCTAAAAATCGAATTTTTGAGCCCAGCTGCCTTCCGTCTCCCCTTAACAAACCTCAATTCGCAATCTTATAGAGGTTTCATTAAACACCATACATCTCATTCTTTGTGTAACCCTGTGATCAGCAAATAGTTTAGAAGAGGAAAAACAGTTACTATAAGTTGAACCACATTATTCTAAGTCCATTCTTTTCTTTAACACTGAAACTAAAAATGAAAATAGGACTTGCTAAAAAAACAACACAGATGCAGGTAAAGCCACCACTCCTAAATCCTTTTTTCGTTTTTGTACCACCCTCTTGTATTAGCCAGTGGTCGCAGGAAATGATATTTAACAGTGCAATGCTTACTGAAACATTCTTGAAAGCAGGTTTGTGTTTTCATAAGGACAAGGCAGTAGTTATTAATTAGCGATTTTTTCGTCGATTAAGTATCAAGCAAGCAATGTCGCTGAATCTTCTGTTCTGTTAAACTTTGTACCAGATTTTAGTGGACACAGTATTCTAATGACCAGGATTATCTGTGGCTGCTGTTTCATTAAACTTTGTACCACAGTTTGGTGGACACAGTAGTCTAATGACCAGGATCATCTGTGGTAGCTGTTATCAATGCTATCGTTGAAAGTGTAGATGACATACAATGAGTCGGTGCCTTGACTTTAAAGCGCTGCATGTAATGGCAGCAACTGGTGTTTATGGCAGAATCTGAGAAATGGTGAAACAGACTTTAGGCATTTCTGTCACGAATCGCCAAGTGTAGGATGTGTGTTTTGTACGTTGACAAAAGCATAACTTTCCTGTTGATTCAGATTACCCGCCAGGATGTGGTCTCACACAGTCTCTTGTGCTGGTGGTCTAGGGATGGAGAGACCAGGGTAAAGGCTCTTACCACACTGTGCAGTGGCCTCCTGCACTTTGCCGCCACAGATTTCATAATTTTCGTTTGCTTTCCTTATGTCTTCTAAAACGTTTCACAACAGCAAAAATAAACTAGCAGTAATTTTCACTATTACTGCGCTTTGAGTAGTTTCATATTAATTACTGCTAATCCGTGTTATTCACCTTTCATAGTCTGGCCATCATGTCCTGCCATCATTCCCGCACTGCAAACAGCGCAACAGTATCACCACTGCCAAATATCTACGACTAACCTGACAAATCCAAAATCAAATGCAAAAATATAATAATTAATGACATTACCAAGTGAAGGAATAAATAACTATCCCAAAAAGATGAATAAAATTAATATTAGCAAAGGGCAAAAGTAGATTAGGGTATAACATAAATAATAAGGGTGTAACATAAATGATAATAATGGGATAAATAATAAGAAGAAGGAGAGAGATGTAAGTAGATGACAATGGAAATTGACACCACGGCATGCGCTCCATAACATTTGAAGCAAAAAATAGAAAAGGGGAGGTGATCCTGTTACTTCACACTAGAGATGGGTCACAAATAACTAAACGGCTACAAATAACCGTTATTTTAAAAACGCCGTTTAGCAAGTAGCGGCCAAAATGATAAATGGAGATATTCAAATAACTGTCAGCTAATCCCCCTGACAGCACTGTAGTTGTTCGTCGACCGCCCGCTACGAGTGCATCAGGCACCGCTAATTGCTTCTCTCACCGTTATTAATTACAATAGATAGGCCTACCACTAGATACCTACATTCATACTCTGAAAAATCACAAAAATTGTGGGTGGCAGAGGGTGCTAACCACCAATCCTAAACCCACCCATTCCAATCCCGAATAGTGCGAGGAAAGAAGGAATACATATAAGCATCAGTACAGCATCTTATTTCTCTAATCTTATCCCTCCGGTCATTGTGACCTAAATAGATTGGCGGAAGAAGTATTTCATTGCACTCGAAATTTAAATTTTTTCGCATATTCTCCAATAAATTCGAACGCAAGCTACGTCGTCTGTCTTCCAAACTATCCCAGGTATCAATTCTGTGACGCTTTCTTAAGGGCTGTAACAACATGTCACGAATCTAGCGGCTCTCCTCTGCACCCTCTCAACTGAGTCAATCAGAACCTTGCGATACGGATCCCAAACCCCACAACAGTAACCAGATGCGGACGTACTAGAGTTTATACGCTATCTTCTTTGTATGAGCATTGCAATTCCTCAAAATATGACCTATGAATCGTAATTTAGAATTAGCCTTGCGTACGACGGAAGTTATGTTCATGTCCCATTTTATATTGCTTTGTACTATCACCCCCAGATACTTCACGGAATCCACCGTGTCAACAGCTGAATTGTTTATTTGTACTCGTGAACAAACTGATTCTTTTTGTTACTTATCCGCATTGCCTTGCACTTTTTGCAATTAAGTGTAAGCTGCCATTTACGGCACCAATCGAAAATAGCATCCAAATCGCGCTGAATTTCTAAGCAATCGTCGGAGCACCTTATTTCCCTATAGATAACCGCATCGTCGGCAAACAATCGCAACCAGCATATGACGTTGTCACCTAGATCGTTTATAAATATTAAGAAAAGAAGTGGACCTCTTACACTTCCTTGAGGAACGCCCAAAGTAACATTTATCTTATAAGAGGCTTCCCCGTCAACAACGAAATAGTGTGATCGATCAGTTAGAAAATCACGTATCCACTCGCAAATCTGAGCTGAAATACCGTAAGCTCGAATCTTCGCTAAAAGTCAGCTGTGTGGCACAGAATCAAAAGCTTTCTGAAAATCCAAAACAACTGCATCAACTTGCAAACCTGCATTGATAACACTCATTATGTCATGGGAAAATAAGGCCAACTGTGTTTCACACGATCTCTTCTTCCGAAATCCGTGTCGACACGGTGTAAGTAACTCGTTCTCATCTAGAAACTTCATAATGTTCGAGCATATGACATGTTACAGAATTCTGCTGCAGACCGATGTTAGAAATATGGGTCGATAATTCCTAGGATCACTCCAGTCTCCTTTCTTAAAAACGGGAATTACCTTCGCTATTTTCCAGCTAGAAGGTACTTTTCTCTCTTCTAGTGATTCACGGAATATTTCTAACAGAAATGGTTCAATATCCTCCGCGTATTCAGAAAATACTCTTACTGGTATACCATCGGGACCCGGTGCTTTACCCCACTTCAGGAGTTTTTAATTGCTTTACAATACCTACGTTATCAATTTTTATCGGATCCATCTATAATTCCACACGATGTGGTAAAGTGGGGATGTTTTCCATATTTTCTCGCGTGAATGAATTTTTGAATTCGGTGTTAAATACGGTAGCCTTGTCGCGGCTGTCTTCAACTTTCCGTCCGTCTTTTATTAGAACTGACTTATTGTTCCCACTACAACTAACTTTTTTTACATATGACCAAAATTTCTTAGGGTTTGCAATGAGGCTCTTAGAGAGAGAATTCCCACGAAAGTTATTAAAGTCCTCACACATCGCATTCTTAACACATCCCCTTATCTCCTCTAATTTATCTAAATCAGTCCGATGCATCGCCATTTTTGGTCGTGCATGTATCTTCCTTTGCTTCTTGAGTAATCTTTTAACCTCCCGTGTGTAGCATGGGGACCGTTCTCTTTCCTGATTGTCCGTTTTGGTATATGCAAGATCATACCTTCCCCGACTATATGTAGGAATCGATGCCACCTCTCTTCAACGGTGCCTCCTGATACTAAGAAGGTGTGGTAATTATGCCTCAAATACGCTCTAAAACACACTTTTGAAGCCTTTTCGAATCTGTGAACGATCCTCTCTTTCTGTGCGTGGTTGTTGGTTTTACTGTAGCAATTACAGCTTTGTGATCAATTATTCCTGCGGTGGTAGAAATATCCGTGAATAATTCCGGCCTTGTAACAACTATATCTAAAATATTTTCGTTACCGTTGAGACATTACGTTGGTTCAGTTACGAGATGACACTACCATCGCAAAATAATAGTTATTAACTACGATGGCGACCACTAGAGGACACCACCTGTGCAAACTGCTTTTTACTACCTAAGACCGGTATTAATCGTGATAGCGACCAACAGATGTCGCTACTACTGACGACGTTAAATACTACTTTGCAGGTGTTATTTGCAATATGGTCCAAAATTTATCATCCCTCTATGACTTAGTGACCATTAATCCGGATTTCAGCATCCATCCTTCCATCGTAAACCACTTGATTATGCTTTTTGTTACAGCTGCTTACCATTGTTATAGTGACTTTGCCAGTTAACTTCGATAGTGACCACTTTAGGACACCACCCATGTAATCCGCTTTTTACTAACTTTCACCGTTATTAACAGCAATAGCGGCCAACAGATGGAGAAACCATCGAAAAGCGCTAGTTTAAAAATGGAATATAACATATACCTTTGTCTTGTTTAAAATTAATCCTGTTCCTAACTCCTATATCAAGCCGAGATTTTCCCTGATGGTTAAATAAGTTAAAATAATTCAAGATATCAGTTACTATTTCTCAGGTTGTAATGCTTTAATATTTGACAAATAAAACTTCTAGAAGATGCCAAAAGCCTTTAAATTTTCAATTAAATTTACTCACAATGTTTTAGTTTACTTTCAGACTAGGTATGAATACACAATAGGATGAGTTTTCATGTTTGGTTGAAAGTGCTGACATTGTTGATAAAACATGTTTCCACCACAAAGAAATAATTCTGTTAACTTGTGTTTGTAACTTGCTAATAGAAGTGGCTATAACAGAATTATCTGGAAAATATTTTTTCCTTGGGAACATCTCCTTTTAAAAAATTACATAATGTTAGACTATAGGAAGAATGTACAAAGCATCACTTTTGGGATCATTAGTTACTTTTTATCAATTTTCTCTTGCTAGTATCTCTGTGTAGCACATAAGGTCTAAAATTTTCCTTTGGACAGAAAAATATTTCTTCTGAATAGTAGAGGTCTTAAAGATAATTTTCCACAATCAAAAATCAAATCCTAATTTGATTTAAATGTGTGCTAGATTTGGGGTGCAAAGTAAGGTATAATGAATGAACGACTGAAGTACTTGTATAAAATTTATGAATTGTTGGCAAATGGTGCAAAGTTGATACAGTTCAATCTGAACTTGTAGAGGGAGGCAGAAGGTTGATATTTATTTATTTCAGCAAAGGCTACACAAACTAAATAACTGAAAGTATTTAAGAGGTTCTAGTGAACTTTATGATATACTATGCCGAAATAACAAAGGCTGTTTCTGAAAGTAAGTATAAAGAAGTGATATAACATAAAAAACTGCAGTACTGAAGTGAAAGTGGACAAATATTACTCAAGTTAGAGTTAAGCTACAAAAAAAAAAAAAAAAAAAAAAAAAAAAAAAAAAAAAAAAAAAAAAAAAAAAAAAAAGTTTTATTGCTACAGAAAACTATCTCAAGTGGTACATAAACTAAAACATATTAATGTAGATGTTGCATTTGTATGCTCCATCCATAATATGCACAAGAAGCAGTATTGTGAAAGTATAACATTCTTAAGGTCACTATGTTGGAAACGCATGTCACAATCTAATTTACACTTTTCAAAATAAGAGGAAACATGCCCACACACATATATAACAAATTTGTTATTATGAAAGTTAAACTGCAACTGATTTCTGAGGAAAGAGTGCGATAAAATAGCATACAAATTGGTTAAATAAACGTTCTGGAATCCGTTATTCAAGTTCAGGTAAAACTTTATGGAGGAAGAAAACCATATTCACTCTATGTGGAAAATATGCGTCAAACATTATTACATTTCCTTCCAGGTCGAAATAAATGTTTACGCAAAAATTTATCCCACATTGTTTGATTTCCGATCGGTTCATTTACAGATTTTTAAAGACTAGGTAACATTACCATATTTGTTCCACTATTCCCACAAGTCAATTGGTTTCAAAAGCAAACCATATTTACATTTTATATTACTTTTATGTAGGTCTGTAAAAACATATTTAAATTGCTGCTGGTCTGTTATTGGGACACATTTACACCATATGTAAAATATACTATCACTACAGCCACACAAAGTGAAGTAATGGCCTTATTAATGTTCTTTACGAGTAGGCAACGCGTAATGCCGTATTTGTTGCATTTGTTCGTAAAACTCCTACCACAAGTTCATTAGTTTCAAACAGAAATATACATTAGCACGTAATCAACACTGCCCATCTCGGACTATTTTTATATATCATATGTCCCTAAATTATTTACGAGTATACTTTATTTTCTCCTGTTTGATAACATTATACACAAATCGCTAAAGCTGGTCCTGATAAAATTCGATATTAATTTACAAATGCATCACTGCCACTTAATAAACAAAAATATAAACACAAGTCGAAAGGATATATAATGTCGCTTATTATGGAAGCCGCTTATTAGGAAGCCGCTATTGATGACGAATCGTTAATCGCTAAATAACGCTAATAAGCGGCTTTTCGTGGTTCAGGGCTATTTCGCTATTATAGTATGCGTGGCCGCTGTTTTCGTCACATCCGGCTATATTCAACAAGAGAAGAGCTTTTCTGAGCAGAGATTTAAATGGCGTCTCCACAGATATTAGGTTGAAAAAAAAAACTATACACTTTTATAACAGTTAAAAAAAGCGGTTAGAAAAAATAAATACCTCAATAGCGTATTACTGGAAGAAAAGCTGTTTGCCCATCTCTAATTACATGTAATGTTGAGCACCGGTGGTCTTTTGAGGAATTAAAATTCCTGATTTCAATCTGTAGGACAAAGGGCAAAAGAGGGGGCTCTGCGATTTTTTTATGAAATAACTGGACAATGTACCAAGAACATAACATTGACGCGTCTTAACTTTGAAATGAATATGTTTTTGAATTGTCACAAGTATATTTACAGAATATTAACACATTTGTGCTGTGTATCTATCGGATTCCTCTAAAGGTCAATATAAGAACTTGCTTTGAAAAAATGGATAGTATACTAGTCAAACTCAGCTCTATAAATTAAAATACAATTATATGTGCTGAGTTCAAGCTGGATTTCAATTTAAGTGAACCAAATATAGATACACTGTGTAGCCTTTTTACTAGCTATGGTCCAAATGTTCTATAAAAATGTCATAACACAACCATGGAATGTAAACGAAGAGATATGTAGAAAAGACACAGTTACTTCAGTTTGTTACAAAAAATAAAACAAAGGACAGCTATAATGTGATATCAGAAGGAAAAGCAATCAGTGAAAGTAGTTTCACAAATTTCCTGGGTGTATATATAGATAACAAATTGAACTGGAAACATATTCAACAACTTCTTAAAAAAACTGAATTCTGCTACATTTTCACTCAGGGTAATATCTAGAACAGCTAATATAGAAACCAGAAAGTTAGTATATTTTGCATATTTTCATTCCCTGCTCATGTATGGCATCTCATTCTGGGGAAACTCGTCACAAGCACAGAGGGTATTTAAATTGCAAAAGCGTGCTATAAGAACTATTTGCGGAGCTAGCCCACAGACGTCGTACAGAAATCTATTTAAAAACCTAGGTGTACTAACAATACCAGCACAGTATGTATACTCCGTACTATCATTTGTAGTGGAAAATCCTGAACACTTCAATCTTAATGCTGACATACATAGCCATATTACTAGGAATAAATATAATATTCACAAGGATTACAAATCACTGTCAATTGTACATAAAGGGTTAACATTTACTGGAGCTTCCTTATTCAATGTCTTACCAACAGAAGTTAAATGTTATTTACAAAAACCCAACAACTTTAAGTCCAAACTGAAACAGTTTCTGCTTCAGAACCCATTTTACTCTGTGAAAGAATTTTATTCTTGGAATTTGGTAACTAAGAATGACTTATAAAATAGTATATATGGTGTATGGAAGAGGAAGGTGACAATGTTGTCCACAATTACTAAAATGATATATGGTTGACAAATGAAGTAATTACACTGTTTACAAAATTTCACTCATATATAGTAACTAACATGGGATAGCATGCACTCAAAAACTGCTGTGAAAAATTATCATACTAACAGGTTTTTAAGTAATTGACAGCTTATGAGTTGTTGGTAATATAATTGATATTGTTAATATGTTTGTGTATTATTTCACATAAATAGCAACTAACATGAAATAACATGTAGTCGCAAATTACAGTGAAACTTATCATGGTATCTGGTTGGTAAGAAAATAACTGGTTATTAGATACTGGTAATAAGTGTATACACTGTTCCACATAATAAGTATTAATCAACTCGGGATTGTATGTGTAGATTACAGGAGATATTGGTTATACTAATAGGTTGTAGCTAACTTGTCAATATGTAATAAGATTATCAATTATATAGTAATATTGACATTACAAATAAGTGTATGTACTGTTCCACATCCCCGAGATTATTCTCACATGGGATCAAAGTGAACATATCTATCTATCTATCACTCCTAAATTACAGAAATTAGCGAAATATGTGATAAGTACCACTTTATATGCAAACAAAGTCGGACTTAGGACATAAAAATAAATATAAACAATTCGCATGTAAGTACAAAGATGAAATCAGAAAAGCTTAACTTAATTACAATAGAGAAAGGGTCAATGGATGTTCAAATAAATCAAAGGATATCTGGAATATCATTAAAATAATATTCCCCCCAATAGAAATAGTAACCAGCATGGAACACCAACTACCTTAACAGCTGAAGAATTCAATAACTACTTTATTGATAGTATTAATCAAATTATTAAGGAAGTAGTATTTAGTTAAAACAAAGCAAACTATTAACTGTTCAACGTCAAATGTGCTGACAAATATATTTTTACAAATCAATTTCTGTACAGGAATTTTTTACTGCAATTTCTTGTATGTCCTTAAAAAGTAGTAAGTCAATGAGTGTTTATAACCTAAATATAGATACTTTTAAGCTTAGTAGCTACTTTTTATCAGAAATGATGACCGTGGTTGTAAATGGCTGCTTTGATATTGGAGTTTTTCCAGATCAGCTGAAGGTATCTATGGTGATAGATACCAGGATAACAAAAAAAATTCTTCTATAATTATAGGACAATATCCGTTGTCCCAATTATGTCAAAGATTATTGAAAAACTCATCAGTCTCCAAATACATAAATACCTGAACTATATAATCTCCTCTCTAACAACCAATATAGTTTTAGGAAAAAATCAATGAGTAAAGTTACAACTTTTACTGAGGATTGTCTTCAGAACATTGAAAATAAACTTAATGTTGGTGCACAGTTTTTTGATCTGACAAATGCATTTGATACTGTGTGCATGAAATTTTATTTTTGAAAACTAAGCATTCAGATTTTAATGATAAGTCAGCCAAGTTATTTAAATCATATTTAAGTAATAGATCACAATTAGTCTCATTCAACAACAATATATCTAATCTTTTGGAGATAGGAGATAGTGTACCTCATGGATTTATTCTTGGCCCCTGCTGTTTATATGTCAATGACCCATCACTTAATACTGAAAGTGGGAACTCCAACTGTTATAAGTATGCTGCTGATCTATATGTAAAACTTAGCTCTAATATAATTTCGAAGGATGAGATATTCTCATCAAAGATAAATCTGCTTGTAGACTGGTGTAATGCCAAAAACCTATCTCTCAACACACACCACCTTGATGTATCCTTAAAAAAGCAACTCTACCTTAAATTCTGTGCATTTTTTGGGAATAATTATACAGTCAAATTTAAAATGGCAGAGGCATATTGAACTCATATGAAATATAGTGATTTTCAAGATTAGGACACTTAAATGTACAGTGACAACTGATGTACTAATCTCTGTTTATTATGGATATGTCCACTCCTACCTGTCTTTTGGAACTATCCATTGGGGAAGTAGTCTGTGCTCATAGTATCTCTTTGTCTTAGTTTTATAAATATAAACAGTATGTCTGATATTCGTAGCATTACACAGAACACATTGTAAGGAATTATTCTTAAACTTAGGAATTATGGCACTACCTAGCTTATATCAGTGTTTACTCTTTGTTAAAAAATTTCACATTTGTTTAAAAGCCATATTGATGTACATGATAATAATACTGAAGATTATTCCAATATAAGAATTGAATATTGCTATCTTAGTATAACTAAAAATAATTTTAAGTGGATGGAAATCAGATTCTTCAACCATTTACCTAAGCATTTGAGAATAATGCCCCTAAACACATTGAAAATTAGCAGTAAGGAATTTATCACTGCTATATGTCAAAATAAAACTGGGGAATTATTTTATATAATCTAAATTTTTAACCTTATAAATCTTATATTATTAATTGCAGTGGTATGGCAGCTCAGTGCTTGCTTTCTATAAATTCTCTGTTCCAGTCCCGGGTTCGATTCCCGGCAGGCGCAGGAATTTTGAGAATTGTGTTTGATCATATGAGCTACGCCAGGACGCTCCGTTGTTCGGATTCCACGTTAAACTGTAGGTCCCAGAGGAAAGGATCTGGCCGTCCTACCTCTGACACAGTATGTCTCCATCGGGAGGATCCAACCAACCTTTGGGTTTTAGTTTTTTTATCATTGATTGTATTAACATTTATATACAGGGTGTTACAAAAGGTAAGGCCAAATTTTCAGGAAACATTCCTCACGCACAAACAAAGAAAATATGTTATGTGGACATGTGTCCGGAAACGCTTACTTTCCATGCTAGAGCTCATTTTAGTTTCGTTAGTATGTACTGTACTGTACAGACCAATTCCATGGCCCCCACGCTCTCCTGACCTCAACCCTCTTGACTTCCATTTATGGGGGCATTTGAAAGCCCTTGTCTACGCAACCCCGGTACCAAATGTAGAGACTCTTCGTGCTCGTATTGTGGACGGCTGTGATACAATACGCCATTCTCCAGGGCTGTATCAGCGCATCAGGGATTCCATGCGACGGAGGGTGGATGCATGTATCCTCGCTAACGGAGGACATTTTGAACATTTCCTGTAACAAAGTGTTTGAAGTCACGCTGGTACGTTCTGTTGCTGTGTGTTTCCATTCAATGTTTAATGTGATTTGAAGAGAAGTAATAAAATGAGCTCTAACATGGGAAGTCAGCGTTTCCGGACACATGTCCACATAGCATATTTTCTTTGTTTGTGTGTAAGGAATGTTTCCTGAAAGTTTGGCCGTGCCTTTTTTAACACCCTGTATAATTGTAACGAGAGTATGACGGTGCCTGTTTCAGTACTGTATTGAATAATGGTGAATAAAATGTGTATGAATAACTAACATGAATAGCCTGCACGAAGTCGTACAATGTATAGACAAAATTTGAGATTGCTGGGATCGGGTGGCAGGTCGGAACTAAACAAATGTAGACGCACGACCATGTTGGTTCCACTGTAAGAGCGCTGATTATATTCCGAAGACAGTGAAAAGTTGAACCCAGTAATATAATTTAATATTTCCAATCTCATTATCATTTCAGATGTTTTTATGAATTAGGTTTTACATCTCATGTTACATTAAGGCTGACAACCCACTGGAAACGACATAATCCGATTCTTGGTAGTCCATAGTCACATGACTACAGACGAAATTTCCCGACCATCGGAATGTAATCAGTGCTTTTACATTACATATAAATGTTTTAAAATATAGAATTGTATACTCGTTATAACTCATTAAATAAAAATTTGATGGTAAATTCAAAATTTAATTTGTTTTCCTGAAACATACTGCGAGATCAAACTTTCGTTGTACTAAATATGTTTTATTGATTCACCTCAGCATAAGAGTTAAACGTAACTGGGGCGATTTAAAAAGGTGAAAATTGTGTTTCGTTAGGCAAGATAAGACTTTTCCAGAATATAGTTGAACAAGTTCAAAATAATAAGGAAGTAGTCAAAGAATTTCTTGGGATCTTGCCTCAAATCACCCATTAATTTGTGAAGCTCACCCTGTTCTCCTCTCTTGAGAACCCACCCTGTTTAGCCGGTCCTGGCAGTGTGGGGCTAGCATGCTGACCCCATATTGCGACGGGAACCGGTTTGACCCAGGCCTAATACATGGGTAGTGTTAATTAACCGTTGTGTGTTCATATTGTGTTGTGGAGAGTAGAGTCTTCCACATCACTGCATGAACAGAACCTCGTATATTAGTAAGAACGCTACAATCAAATTAAGCTGACTTATAGGTAACTGGCCTTTCTTTTTCAAATACACATTCCAGTTTTCTTAAATGTTTTCACTTCATCAACAATTTACTACTTTAAATCGGGAAAAACCACCTATTTATCTTTTCAAAATATTAGAATGCGAAATTTGAAAGCTACAAATAAAAATAGTTTCCTCAATTTGTTTGATTTTTATTTTGTAAGAAATCGACATTTTTCAGTCCCCCGCCCCACTTCCTCGAAAAATACGAGTTCCCCCCCCCCCTAATTCTAGTTCTGATCCTGGATACGCACTTGGACCTGGTTTTGATTCTTGCTCTAGTCAACGAGATCACACTTTGTGGTAGAGTACTCGATTCATTGGAGGATCGTCGGAATTACTGCCTTCAATACACACAATGTGTGAGATGACGTCAGCGTGAATTTGATTCGAAAACAACTATACTAAACAACGTTGCTTACTTTCCGTCCTTCACTTCATTAGGCGTATATACATATATAGTGACGTTCTAGAAAGAACACAATATCTTTCAGCATCCTGAAAGCCTGAGAATTTTATTTTAATAGCGTGTCAAAGAATATTCCTACATTTTGAAAAACGCTATATCGATGCAGCTGTTTGTAAGACAGACTATCCGCCACGCTCTGCCGAACAGCTTCATATCTTGTTTTCTAAAGACTCCAAATCATTTTGTCACAGTATTCTAAAACATGGATGTATTATGGAATACAGTCAGATTTATAATTGCGAACATTTTGATTATGTTTGGCGGTATCAAAGAATGTAGCGCTGTTCCCTGAAACAATAGAATGCATTTTACTGTTGTATGGTGTATTCCTGGCTATCGAGGTCTGTCAGCACTGCGGGACCTTCTGGCGAGAAAACAGTTATCAACCTGAAATGTGTGGGTTTGTCTAATGATTTAGATAACAGTTTATTTGTGATTGCTGATGAGCTGCTTGAAGTGTTTCACTGATACACTTTTATGACTGGAGTGCTGCTGTGGAGTGGGCAGCCTGGCTGAGCAGATGGAGAGAATGAGAGCCGAAACGAGACCAGGATCAGACGTTTCGCATGCACTAAAAACACGACTAGCGTGCACTATACTAACTCTCTCAAAGACCTTCTGGCAGCTGCCGAAAATTATGTCTACTGTATGTAGCAAACATTTACAACTACACAGCGCTATTTTTTCGTGATGGTTTTATTAGTTTCACGCATTATTTAGTGTTGAATCCTGGCAAACATTGTTACCATGAATCAACAAATTTAGTGCTGACTTGGTGTTATCTTGTTACTGAAATGAGAAGCAAGCCATGTATACAGCAGATATGCAAGAGATTTCCATATTCAACGATTCATTTATTCGCCTTATTTTGCGTGTTAATCCGACATTATAAATTATGCCAGTTTGATACGAAGTTAATTGAGAAAAAAAGAAATATGGTTACCGTAAAATCAATGATATATGTATGTGGTTGTAAATTGTTTCATAAAGTTTACAGAGTAAAGGTAGTTTTACCCATCAAATGTTAATGCTTGTTATAAAAAAATTAAGTGAAATTCTGGAGAGTAAAAAAATGTGTATTATGGTAACATAAATAAAGTTAGATAATTGCAGCAAGTGTTATACTGTAGTATAGAAGAATGGATAGAGGGAAGGAAAAAAACAGGATTAATAATTGTGTTAGTGGGGATCGATCCAAGGACATTTCGCATGTCAAAATTCCACTTTGATTGACTCAGCTATTCCTGTACATTCGCAATGTGAAATTTTACAATCTTAAGCCCCTTATTTGGACTACTAGAAAGAACAGTCTTAGGGTGACATGTTATACTACACATTAGACTTGCACATAATACGAGTTCGCGAAGGGGAGCGCTCAGTTTAGTTCGCAGCTCCCTCGCGAACTAGTTCGCTCTTTTAGTTCGTTAGTTCGCGTCTCGAATTCAGAGAAACAGATCGTTCGCTTGCCTTGCTACCACTACTGCACGCGCTATTTTGTTTGTTAAGTCAGTTTTATTAGGACATAATAATTTTTTTTTTCGTTTCTAAATGGAATTTAATATGACCTTCTTAAAAAAAGTTATTGCTTAATAATAGCCCTTTCAAATTACATTAGCATGAATAGTTGGCGCCGATAAACCAAAGTGCTCATTGTCCTTTACACAAATGTGTAAATTGAATAATTGTGCTGTTTTTACTATTTACTTCACATGTATTCGTAGAATATTGATTTTTTAAATTGATTTTTTTTATTAGTTCATGGAAGAAACATTACTTATAAAAGGCGCTAATGATCCTGCCGTCGACGCGCCCTTAAACCCCAACAACAACAACAACAACAACAACAACAATAACAACAACAACAATAACAACAACACAACATTACTTATAAAATATTATAAACGCGTTTATTTTGATGAATTAAAATACCCGTTTATAAGTAATCGGCTTTTTTATATAAATAAAGTTTTGGAAATCATGGACAAAATATAATTCTACTATTGGCTACAACTTGAGTACTATATGACAGAAATAGTATTACCTATATTATTAAGAAAAATAACATTAATGCTTCCAATGTGATACCTAATAATTAGACATATAAAAATAACAGTGACCCTTGAATGAGAAAATGGTAGCAATAACGAAAGTGCGTAAATTTCCAGTGAATTGGAAGTCATTGAGCTATTATTTTATTAGTGAAGAGGAGAATAATCCAACACACAATTACAATTTTTTGGCGACGAATGAAACTGATGAAGACACAAAAGTTAAAATCTTTTTGAATTTCGCAAGTCATTTCTTTCATCACTTTCACAAAGCTGTTAACCAACAGACTGAGATAAGTATTATATTATGTCAGCTTTAAAACCAGCGTTAATAAAACAAGAAAAAGCCTTAAGAAACCAAATTCTCCACAGAAAGTGATAATATAAAAAAAATAATGCTCTAGTATTCGTTGATAAATGTCTGGAGTATCTTAGTAAATAGTTAGATTTTAATGAAAGCAATTGGCGATACAAAATCCAAAAATTAAATTCAAATCACAGGGTTTCATTTGATGACTGTGAGACTATATTAGAGGTAATAAATTTGCGAGAAAAAATGAATATCAAAGTGAACAAACTTTACTCTGAAATAACAATATTATACGAAATCCAGGTAAAAGTAAGAGAAGTATTTCATGAACAAAAAATGAGCTTTTTCTCGAAATTAATTTGACCACTGAAAGCGATAAAGCATATGACAATTTTACTGTAGACGAAAAAGAATTAAAGATGAAAGAAGTGCAAAAAATATAGCTTAAAAAATGAAATAGTAAAAACATACCTTTTATCATTTTCTACTCTTACGTAATATATTATATTTTTGAAGTGTACCATATTTTTATAGGTTATTCTTTTAAAAAAATTCCTACCATCAACCGAAAAAATATTGGAAACACTGGCGGCGAATGGTGCTAGTTCGCGAACGGTAGCGCTCAATTTAGTTCGCGAACGGTACCGCTCAGTTTAGTTCGCGAATGGTACCGCTCTATATAGTTCGCGACCGGGAGCGCTCTGTTTAGTTAGGGAACGGTACCGCTCTCTTTAGTTCGCGACCGGGAGCGCTCTGTTTAGTTAGCGAACTAGGTCCTCCAAGACAGCTCACTCGCTCGCTTTGCTAGCGCTACTGCACGCGCTCTCTTGTTTGTTATGGTAGTTGTGGTTATCGATGGTTGTCTTTTAATTGATAATGGGATCAAAGTGTATTTTATTTTCACATTCCACGTTAAATTTCCGTTTGTGACTTCTGCAATAATTATTAATGTTGAACAATTTATTTTTCTTTTATTTTTATATCTGTGTCTTCAGTGAAATGTGTCCACAAGGAACTATGTTTCCTTATAGATAATAAACTAAAACAAAAGTTGGTCTTCGGGAAAGGATCAAACGAACTAACGAAATAAGGAGCGAGAGATCTGGGAACTAGTTCGCGTAGTTCGCCTGTGGGAGCGCTCTTCCGAACTAGTTCGTTCGCGAACTACACAAGACTTCTACACATCCTTCCAAAATCTAACTGGAGACCTATGATTGCCAGCAGTAAAGTTTGCTTAAATTTATGAGTAATAACGATGTTTGAAATATAACTAAGAGCAGTTTCTGAGAAAGTAAACACAATTTATTTGCAATATTGGTATTTTGAGCGCTCAGCTGTTTGTATCAACGTTGTAACTGGCACTCCTGTAAATGACTATGTAATAAATTAATTGTTGCCACTGGAAACCTGCGTGTTCAAAAATATTTCGTTAAAACTATTGGATTAAGAGAATTGGACAGTAGAGTGTAACAT